>JAJPUD010000615.1:129746-173615 GCA_023553655.1 Myrmecobius fasciatus | reverse complement strand
GATGGAATAAATTTATGTCCAAAGAAGAACTGGAACTCTTAATTGAAAAGCAGATAGATAACTTTGACTATATTAAGTTAAAAAACTTTGACTATATTTTTTTGTACAAACAAAACCAATGCAGTCAAGATTAGGAGGGAAGCAATAAATTGGGAAATCATCTTTACATTTAAGAGTTCTGATAAAGGTCTCATCTCTAAAATATATAGAGAATTGTCTCATATTTATAAGAATTCAAGCCATTCTCCAATCGATAAATGGTCAAAGGATATGAACAGACAATTTTCAGAGGATGAAATTAAAACTATTTGTAGTCATATGAAAAAATGCTCCAAATCACTATTGATCAGAGAAATGCAAATTAAGACAACCCTGAGGTACCACTACACACCTGTCAGATTGTCTAAAATGACAGGAAAAGTTAATGATGCACGTTCGAGGGGATGTGGGAGGACTGGGACACTGATGCATTGTTGGTGGAGCTGTGAACAGATACAGTCATTCTGAGAACAATTTGGAGCTATGCTCAAAAAGTTGTCAAACTGTGCATACCCTTTGACCCAGCAGCATTTCTATTGGGCTTATATCCCAAAGAAATCATAAAGGAAGGAAAGGGCCCCACATGTGCAAGAATGTTTGTGGGAGCCCTTTTTGTAGTGGCTAGGAACTGGAAACTGAATAGATGCCCTTCAATTGGAGAATGGCTGAATAAATTATGGTATATGAATATTATGGAATATTATTGTTCTGTAAGAAACAACCAGCAGAATTTCAGAGAGGCCTGGAGAGACTTTCATGAACTGATGCTGAGTGAAATGAGCAGAACCAGGAGATCATTATATACGGCAACAACAATACTATATGACGATCAATTTTGCTGGACATGGCTCTCTTCAACAATGAAATATTTCAAACCACTTCCAATTGTTCACTGTAGAAAGCCATATACACCCAGAGAGAGGAAAATGAAATATGGACCACAGCATAACATTCTTATACTCTCTATTGATGTTTGCTTACATTGTGTTTCCTTTATCTGATATGTCTTTCCTGTAGATATGATTTTTCTTGCACAACAATGATGTGTGGAAATGTGTATACATATATTTGATTTGCCAAATATTTTAACATAATTAACATGTAGTGGATATCCTACCATCTAGGGGAGAGGTGCGGAGTTGGGGGGTAAAATTTGTGACAGAAAGATATGTAAAGGTTGAAGAATTACCCATACATATGTTTTGCAAATAAAATAAAATTTAAAAAAAAAAGATGCATCCCCTAAATCCCAAATCATTTGTAACTTTCTCTACTCTTCTCTAGTCTAGAGACTTCCCTCTTGAATTTTTGTTCCATAAGGACTGTTCAAACCCAAGTAATTTGTATAGACTTAGTTGTGTCCCACTCCAATATAGTTAGTCAATAGTCCCAACTAGACATGTTCACTCAATAGTTCACAAGAAAAAGATTTTGAAGTTTTAGTATACTGCAAATACAATATGAGTCAACAGTATGACTCTAAGCAAAAATGTTCATGCAAAATTAGGATTCATTAATAAAAAGAGTGTTCATATATCAGTCCTTCTGGACTCTGCCTGATCAGACCATATCTGAAGTAATTTTTCAGGGAACAGCTGGTGTAAATAATCACATATGCTCCCTTCTTGCATTCATTATTTTATTGCCTCTCCTACTGTATACCAAAATAGTATTTAGGCAAGTATAGTTTCCTGTCCCTAACTAGATGCATCTCTTCCATGTTCAAGAATTTGTCATTCTTAAGTCATGTTCTCCAAATCTAAATCCCTTAAATACCATCTTCTTAACCATCTATTCCATTTCCAAATCCATCTTTCTCTCCCTGAAGGTCCTTAATTAATTCACAAAAAATGTTCAAAGCACTCCATGTGGTCTTAAGGTTTTCAATTTCTTGCCCATGACCATAATCCCTAAAAGTAATTTTTAGGTTTATTTTAACAGTATCTTGGATCACCAAAAGTGTATTCTAGGAATACTCTCTAATATGTCCCAGATCTATGTCCTGGGAATATAGATGGAATCCCTTTTATCCAGATCAGCTTGATCTATTACTGCCTTATAACTCAACCCCTCTTCAAGGAATTGTCGCACAATAGGTCTCATCTTTTCATTGTCTGACTCTAGATGAATTTTGTGAATTATCATTACCTTTCTTTGGAGCAAGAAAATCTAGGATATAGGATCCAGCTCTCTGTAGTCTTCTCTTCTTCCTCTGTCTACTATTCATAGCTGCCTCTGACCATGAAGGCACAGTTATCACAGATTACTCATAAATGGTGATAGTTATGCATAGATGTTGAAACTTCATGTCACCTCTGTCACAGACACATGAGATGCCTTGAGGTGAAACAAACAATCCACATGCTAATTTTTTCCCAAAGGAAAAAAAGCTCTTTGGCAGAACACAGATCCATGCCTGAACTCCATGGATCCAGAGGACCATAGTTGTGCTGCCCTGACATGACCAAAGATCTGCTCTTCTCTTTTCCCATGTTGCCTCAGCTGAATTTCAAGAGGCTAATACTACATAAATCAATGAGGACTGCATCAATCTATAAGTATGTATTAAGCGCCACCTACCATACCTATGAAACCTGAACAGTATACCAGCACCATGCAGGAAACTAAATTGCTTCCATTTAAATTCTTAGGATTCTGAAGATCACCTGGTATGAAAAGATACAGACACTGAGATCCCTTCTCAAACTAAATTGCCAGGCATTCCAACTCTACTGCAGAGAGTGCAGTTCCACTGGGCTGGCCATATTGTTTGAATGCCAAATGTATGCTTGCCAAAAAATTATTTTATGGAAAACTCACACATAGCAATCCCTCATAAGGTGGTCAGAAAAAGTGATACAAGGACACTATCAAAGTCCTTCTTAAGAACTTCAAAAATCATTTTATGACATGGGAGACACTGGACCTCCCAGCATGGCATGCCCTCATCAGAGAATGTGCTGTGCTCTATGAGCAAAACAGAATTAAATTAGCTCAGAAGAAATGAGAGATGCGCCAAGTTAGAGAGTCCACCTCAAATGTTCATAGGGACTATTTGTGTCCAACCCAAGGCAGAACACACTGAGCTCATATTGGTCTGATCAGCCAAAGTCGAACATCTTGTCTTGACTCTAACACAGCAATCTTATTTTGGCCGTTTTCAAGAATTAAGGACAACAACTAATCAACCCACCAGCCAGACAATGCTAACTACTGGAGATAAAAAGAAAGACAAAAAAACAGTTTCCAACTTTAAAGAGCTCAAATCTAATCTAGTACATTATCTCTTGTACTTAAATCTCAGGTAAATAAAATTTTGGTGTGGATAGGAATGCTGGAACACTATAGAAGTGCAAATTATGATTATTATTATAATATTATATTATATATGTTATAATATAACAGCAACAATAATAATAGTTCACAGTTATACAATGATGTAAGGTTTACCAAATGTTTTGCTTATATGATTTTTGTATGGTCCTCACAACAACCCTGCAAGGTAGATGCTATTATATTCCAGTTTTATAGATGAGGAATCTAGAGGTGATCGTACTTAAATGATTTGTCTAGAATCACATAGGTAATAAATATTTGAGACATAATTAAAAGTGAGGTCTTCTGGACACTAGATTTAGTGCAGTGTCTAATACATCAGTGCCTGCATCTTTCCTTTGTTCTATGGGCCAGGGTCACTTTCAGCCTCAGGATTCAATGCACACCAAGAAATCAAGATTCCTATCTCCAACTACACACTTCTCAGATTAGCCAAAATGACAGGAAAAGATAACGATGAATGTTGGAGGGGATGTGGGAAAACTGGGACACTAATGCCTTATTGGTGGAGTTATGAACTGATCCAACCATTCTGGAGAGCAATTTGGAGCTATGCCCAGGAGGCTATCAAACTGTGTATATCCTTTGATCCAGCAGTATCTCTGCTTGGCCTGCATCTCAAAAATATCATAAAAAAGGGGAAAGGATCCACATGTACAAAAGTGTTTCTAGCAGTCTTTTTTGTAGTGGCAAGGAACTAAAAACTAAGTGGATGACCATCAGTTGGGAAATGGCTGAATAAATTATGATATATGAATGCTATGGAATATTGTTCAATAAGAAACAATCAGCATGATGATTTCAGAAAACCCTGAAGAAACTTAAATGCACTGATGCTAGGTGAAGTGAATAGAACCAAGAGAACATTGTACACAGCAACAAGATTATGTGATAGTCAATTCTAATGGCCCTTCTCAATGAGGTAATTCAGGCCAATTCCAATAGACTTGTGATGGAGAGCCAACCAGTGTGGATCACAACATAATATTTTCACCTTTTTTCATTGTTTGTTTGCATTTTGTTTTCTTTCTCATTTTTTTCCTTTTTGATCTGAATTTTCTTGTGCAGCATGATAAAAAAAATGTGGAAATACATACAGAATTGCATGTTTAACCTATATTGGATTACTTTCTGTCTAGGGAAGGGAGTGAAGGGAGAAAATTTTGGAATACAAGTTTTTGCAAGGTGAAGACAAGCAAGACCTCTAACCTTCTGATCAGGGTCCTATATATCTAGGGTTGGCTGGATTGGATTCCAATTTTATTCATGAAATTGGAATTGGAATTGGAATTGGAATCCAGTCCAATTCATGGGCTGGATTATCAAGCAGCAAGTGATGGGGAGGGAAGATGGAGAAGGCGCCCACAGTACACTTTAGCTTCAATTTGCATTCTTAATTATCTTAATTATCTCCATTGATTTCTCAAGTCTAGATAATTAAGAAAAAATAAATCAAACACTAATTTATAGAGTCTGCTGATTTCTGAGATATAAATACACTTTCTCTGAAATTATCTCCACTTTATCTTGGGCAATTTTTGTTTGTTGATAGTTGTTTTCATTAAGACATTTACATTAAGACAGCTGGGATTTTTTTCCTCTTCCTTTTTAACTCCCATACTTAGCACAGTGTCTGGCACATAATGAACAATAAATGCTTGCTGAATTAACTTGACCTAAGGAATCTTGATTCCATCCTCATGACACTACTCTCAAAACCCAATACTTATATTCATGATTTATTAGTCACAGTTAGAGAGCTGGAATATTCCGTACTGTTCATTTCCATTCCCAGTCTCTCTATCCCTGCCACCATCACTCAACAATCTCTCTTCCTTTGATTTTCACAATATTTAAATTTTTCACCAAGTCAAGATCCTGGTGACCATTATATACTGACTGCTAAGGCATCTTCCTTTTTTCCTCAATGAGTTCAGTGCCTGGCTTGGTCTTTCTTCCCTTTATCTCCTTCCCTCACACTAAGTAACTTCAACATAAATATTGTGCCTCCTCAGATACTCTACCTATCTTCATCCTCAATCTACTCAATTCTAATGACCTATTCCTCCACTTTATCTCAGATATGCACACAGAGATATTCATGCACTTGATTTTACCATCAACCATAAGCCTTTGATTTCCATGTTCATGATCCCAACAATTTCTTTATCTCAATATAATCCTTTATCCCTTTACTTTAGGATCCCCAGCATTGTTCTACATCTTCATCAAGACCTCTAATCCAGGGGTAGCTAGGTGGTGCAGTAGATAGAGCACCAGCCCTGAAGTCAGAAGGACCTGAGTTCAAATCTGGTCTCAGACACTTAACATTCCCTAGCTGTGTGACCCTGGGCAAGTCACTTAACCTCAATTGCCTCAGCAAAAAGAAAAAAAAAAGACCTCTAATCCCTTGACCCACACCTAACACCACATACCAACATAAGATCTAGATGGGTTCATGATTTGGATATAAAGAATGATATTATAAGCAAATTAAAGGAACATAGTATACTTTACCTCTCAGACCTGTGGAGATGGAATAAATTTATTCCATCCATTTACTCCAAAGAAGAACTGGAACTCTTAATTGAACACCAGATAGATAATTTTGACTATATTAAGTTAAAAAGTTTTTGTACAAACAAAACTAATTCAGACAAGATTAGGAGGGAAGCAATAAATTGGGAGATCATCTTTACATTTAAGGGTTCTGATAAAGGCCTCATTTCTAAAATATATAGAGAATTGCCTCATATTTATAAGAATTCAAGCCATTCTCCAATCAATAAATGGTCAAAGGATATGAACAGACAATTTTCAGAGGATGAAATTAAAACTATTTGTAGTCATATGAAAAGGTGCTCCAAATCACTATTGATCATAAAAATGCAAATTAAGACAACTCTGAGGTACCACTACACACCTGTCAGATTGGCTAAAATGACAGGAAAAGATAATGATGAATGTTGGAGGGGATGTGGGAAAACTGGGACACTGATACTTTGTTGGTGGAACTGTGAACAGTTCCAGCCATCCTGGAGAGCAGTTTGGAACTATGATCAAAAAGTTATCCAACTGTGCATACTCTTTGACCCAGCAGCGTTTCTATTGGGCTTGTATCCCAAAGAGATCTTAAAGGAAGGAAAGGATCCCACATGTGCAAAAATGTTTGTGGCAGCCCTTTTTGTAGTGGCTAGAAACTGGAAACTGAATGGATGCCCATCAATTGGAGAGTGGCTGAATAAATTATGGTATATGAATGTTATGGAATATTATTGTTCTGTAAGAAACAACCAGCAGGACGATTTCAGAGAGGCCTGGAGAGACTTGCATGAACTGATGCTGAGTGAAGTGAGCAGAACCAGGAGATCATTATTCATGGCAATAAGAATACTATATGATGATCAATTCTGATGGACATGGCTCTCTTCAACAATGAAATGTTTCAAACCAGTTCCAGTTGTTCAGTGAAGAAAGCCATATACACCCAGAGAGAGGGATGTGAAATGTGGACCACAACATAACATTTTCATGCTCTCGACTGAGGTTTGCTTGCATTGTGTTTCCTTTCTCTGATTTTTCTTTCTTTTAGATATGATTTTTCTTGCACATACGATTTTTCTTGCACAACAATGATAAGTGTGGAAATATGTACACATATATTCGATTTGTCAAGTATTTTAACATAATTAACATGTAGTGGATTTCCTGCCATCTAGGGGAGGGGTGGGGAGTTGGGGGGGAAAATTTGTAACAGAAAGCTTTGTAAGGGTCAATGTTGAAGAATTACCCATACATATGTTTTGCAGATAAAAAGCTTTAATAAAGAAAAAAAAAACTTTAAAAAAAGACCTCTAATCCCTTTATCTTTCAAATTTTCTTCACGTCTTCACCCCTGTACTAGTTACATTTTTCTCCTGTATTTTAACACCAATTCAATTCTATACTATTTTCAACTTTAAAATTCCTTGCACTCTTGTTTTACCATGGATCACTCCTTGACAAATCTCAGCCACAGATTGTTTTCTCCATACTTCTCCTTTAGTCCTATTTACTTGCTGCTTGAACAGAGCTGGAAGAAATCATGAAAATTTGCTGACAGGGTCCATTGCATATTTATGCCAGCCAATCTTAACTAGGTCCTCACTGCAGCAAAGCTGTCTTCCCTAGTTGATTTACTATTCCACTCTTTATATCTTCTATTTGACACCTCTTCAGCTCTCGATTCTCCCACCCTCTTAGCTGAGGATCTATTTTTAGGAAAAAAAAATTGAGACCATTCAACTAGAGCTTCCCCTTCTCATCTCACTTCATACATGTTCTCTCAGCTATCTCCTCCTTCACTCTTGTCTTGGAAAAAAGGTAGCTCTTGTCCTTGTTGAAGTCAGCCTCTCCACATGCACCTTTGGATCTCAACCCCTCTTGTATCCTCCAACAGATTTCCTCCACAATATTTCTACTTTGTTTTCTTCAAACTCTCCCTATCTACTGGCTTTTCCTTTGCTGCTTACAAACATGCCCATGACCTTTAAAAAAATATACATTTGCTCCTACTACCATCAATACTAGCTTTCTTCCATAATTCTCCTCTCTTTTTGGCTAGACCTCTTGAGAAAGCCATCTCCATGAAACATGCTACCTATCTCCTGACAGAAAGGTGTTGGCCTCAGGGTGCAAATTGAGACATACAGTTTTGAGACATGGCCAATGCAAAAACTTGTTTTGCTTGAGTATGCATATTTGTTACAAAGGGGTTTTTCTCTTTATTTTTTCAGTGGGGGGAGGAAGTTTCAAGGGAGACAAAATAGATTTTTTTGTTTATAGAAAACTTGAGTTTTAAAAGAAGATTTTTTTTAAAAACAGCACCTCCATTGATTATTCTCTCCAAAGTCACCATTCATCTTTTAATTGCCAGAATAATGGCCTTTTCTCAATCCTGATTCTTCCTGACCTTTCTGCAGCATTTGACCCAGCCACTCACCTTCTGGATTGTCTTTTCTTTCTGAACTTTCATGAAACTGCTCTCTCCTGATTCTCCTCCTATCTGTTTGCCAATTCTTTGGTATTCTTTGTCAGGTTCTTCATCTATATCAATATATGGGGACGTTTTTTAAGCCTCTGTCTCGGGTCCTGTTCTCTTTAATCTCTAGTCTAATCCCATCAACTTTGAGGAATTCAGTTATTGTCTTTATGTGGTTGATTCCCAGATCTGTGTGTTTAACCCTAGTCTCTCTCCAGAGTGATAATCCTATACCACCAAATTTCTTTTAGAAATTCTCTGTTTCTAGAATGCTCTGCCATATTTCTCCTCCTTAGATTCCCCAATTTCTTTCAAGATTCAGATTAAATCTCACTTCTGCATGAATCCTTTTCTTAATTCCCCTGCTATTAATGTTTCCTCCCTATGGCTTATCTTGTATATTCCTAGTTATTTACATTTTGCTTCCCCCATTAGAATATGAGCCCCTTGACAACAGGGATACTTACTTCTTGCTTTTTTTTTGTTTGTTTTTGTATTTTTTTGGACTTATCATAGTTCTTGGTACCTAGTAAGTTATTAATAAATGCTTGCTAACTACTCCAGCAGTTCAAGAAGAAAGCAAATTCATTTCTTTAAGGCTGTGAGATTTGATTTTTAAAAAATGAAAAGAAAAAATTCTTTAATAAAAAATATTTTTTCCTAGCATTAGTTCTGCAATTTCCTCTTTATTAAATTGGGTCATTTTCACATAAGGCTCTTTTTTCATTTCTCAACTAACTTATTGATCTTTCTGTGATGCTCAGGGCTTATTTTGTAGCCATTAATGATAGTTTTCTTCTTATACAAATAATTCTAAAAACAAACTCATTTCTGACAGGAATAGAATTAAGCACAAGAAGAAATAGAATCTCATATGCCAAGTTCTTTGGCATATCATTGCTTGATTCTAGAAAAAATTTTTTTGTTTTTAATTTAGTACAATATGTATCTTAGATAGAGCCAAGCTATAATAAAATAGACAGCTAAGCCCTACTTGGAAGAAGGGCAATTAGCAACTGTAATGCTGACAGATCTTCCTTCCCTGGTACAGCTTACTCAGTGAAGAATTTTTCAATATGTCAAAATTCATTATCATTATAGTCACCCCTTTAGGTTAAGGTAATAGTAATCCAAAAGTTACTTTCATTATATTATATTATAATTTTCCCATTACATGTAAAGATAGTTTTCAACATCCATTTTTGTAAGGTTTTGAGTTCCAAATTTTTCTCCCTCACTCCCTTTCCTCTCTCTTCCCCAAGATAGTACACAATTCAATATAGGTTATATGTGTACAATCATGTTAAACATTTTCATATTAGTCATGTTGTGAAAGAAGCATCAAAACAAGAAAAAATGCAAGAAAGAAAAGGTAAAAAGCAAATTTATGCTCCCATCTGCTTTTAGACTCCACAGTTCTTTCTCTGAATGTGGATGACATTTTTTATCACAAGTCTTTTGGAATTGTCTTGGATCACTAAATTGCTAAAAAGAGCTAGATCTATCTTAGTTGATCACTGCAAAATGTTGCTGTTATGGTGTACATATCTTGCTAGTTCTCACTTCATTCAACACCAATTTGTATGTCTTTCCAGAATTTTCTGAAATTCACCAGCTCATCATTTCTTCTAGCACAATAAGATTACATTACATTCATAGATAGCTTGTTCAGCCATTCCCCAATTGATGGGCATCCCTACAATTTCCAGTTCTTTTTTTTTAATTAAAGCTTTTTATTTGCAAAACATATGCATGGGTAATTTTTCAGCATTGACCCTTGCAAAGCCTTTTGTTACAAATTTTTCTCTCCTCCCCCCCCCCTCCTCTAGAAGGCAGGTAGTCTAACACATGTTAATTATGTTAAAATATATGACAAGTCGAATATATGTATACATATTTATACACTTATCTTGCTGTGCAAGAAAAATCAAATCTACAAGAAAAAAAAAACCTGAGAAGGAAAACAAAATACAAGCAAACATCAACAGAGAGCATGAAAATGCTATGCTGTGGTTCACACTCAGATCTCACAGGCCTCTCCCTGGGTGTATATGGCTTTCTTCATCACTGAACAATTAGAACTGGTTTGAATCATCTCATTGTTGAAGAGAGCCATGTCCATCAGAATTGATCACCGTATAGTCTTGTTGCCGTATATAACGATCTCCTGGTTCTGCTCATTTCTCTCAGCATCAGATCATGCAAGTCTCTCCAGGCCTCTCTGAAATCATCCTGCTGATCGTTTCTTACAGAGCAATAATATTCCATAACATTCATATACCATAGTTTATTCAGCCATTCTCCAATTGATGGGCATCCATTCAGTTTCCAGTTTCTAGCCACTACAAAAGGGCTGCCACAAACATTCTTGCACATGTGGGTCCCTTTCCCTCCTCTAAGATCTCTTTGGGATATAGGCCCAGTAGAAACACTGCTGGGTCAAAGGGTATGCACAGTTTGATAACTTTTTGAGCATAGATCCAAATTGCTCTTCAGAATGGTTGGATCCATTCATTCCACCAACAATGTATCAGTGTCCCAGTTTTCCCACATCCCCTCCAACATTCATCATTATCTTTTCCTGTCATCTTAGCCAATCTGACAGGTGTGTAGTGGTGTCTCAGAGTTGTCTTAATTTGCATTTCTCTGATCAATAATCATTTGGAGCACCTTTTCATATGACTAGAATATGTATATGTAATAACTTACATTTATATAGTGCTCTTCATATGCTAGGCACTGTACTAAGTACTTTGCAATTACTATTTCATTTAATTCTCATAACAAAAAAAAAGGTCAATCTAGGGCTGGATTTGAATGTAGGTCTTCTTGACTCCGGGTCTATCTAACTGCCCTCTTTGAAGAGATGAACTGCTTACCTTTGTGTCTTTATGTACATAGTAGGTACTCAATAAGTGCTTGTCAAATTAAATTGAATTTAAACTCATGGATCTTATAAGTTTTGAGGTATGTATCTGACCAATATTTTTCAGAACTTAGAGGAACTATGATTTTACTGGTGTAACTTACTCCTCTCCCAATATAGGTTGCAACCTCTCAGTAACTTACTGGATGTTTCTGTGCCTGAAAAATTCATCTTCCTGAAGCCATGAGCTTCTCCAACTTTTGTTAGATTGAGCCCAGAATACTATTCACTCTTATTTGCTATACTCACATTCAAAGTCTTTCCAGATTTGCAGGACTTGCTTTCACTAAGGCAGGATCACCTTCCTAATCGATATTAAGAATAGGACTAATGGAAGATATTTGAACAAAAAATGCTTCTTTTTTTGTCTTTATTTCTGAACAGAATTCTAAAAAGGTGGAAAGTATTCTTAATAAAGATCATCAGAACAAGAGACTTTGTAGAACTAAGGAGGAAAGTGCCCAGGATCTAGACTTGGTGCCAAACCCTATGCCAACTGGAGCACGCCCAAAGATGAAAGTAAGTGATTGTGTTATACTGTATTACAGAATTTCCTTTCTAATGTACTAAGCACCACCAAAGCAATGCTATGTATCATGAGGGAGAAATAACACTGTGTATGCTCCATTAGGGTTGCTTTCAATTAACTATAGCACAGGCCTTTTTTTCCTCATGACATATGTCAATGTGAGTATGTAAAGAAAATCAAATTCTTAATGTAAAAAGAGAAGGGGGAAAACATAGTATGTGATGTCTTGAATAAGATATGAGACAGTGGTTAGTCCATTATAGTGAAGGGAGAGAAATCAGCTTCTGTATGTAACTAGTTAACTCTTGACTTTCAACTATAAACTCCGGAGTCCATCCAGTAGTTTTATGCTAGCCACAGTTATCCCTCTGTGGATTGTTCAAGAATTGGGAATGGCACACTCCACACTGCTCAAAGTCTCAGGAAAGACATCTGGTATGGTAGAAACCAGATCCACCAACAACCAACTACAGCATAGAAATGTTGTGAATTTGCATAACATTCTGCCTTCTGTTTTCCACATGAAATCATTCCTATTCTTTTATTTGTTTACATGCTACTTAATAAGAATTGAAGAGCATTATATTAGAAACATCCTTATCCATCTAATTTTCCAAACTTGTAGTCACTTTGATAGTTATTTAAATCATTAGATCCAGTGTAAGTGCCTTGTTAGTTATGGAGTACATTTGAACCAATTTGGGACAGGAAACTTGCTTTGTGAAATAATGATTTAGTGGAACCAGTTTGGTGATCTTCTGAGACATCAGAATATTATTTTATTTCAATATTATATTAGCTTTAAAAATTATTATTCTATTATTCATTTTCATTATATTACCTTTTAAAATGAATATTCTATTATTGACCAATATTGAAATTGTGGTCTACTAAAAATCCTGACATTTTTCTTTTGTACTTGTACCTGACTAGTTATTCCTACCTTGTCTCCTATGTATCAATGCATAACCCCTTGCATTTTTTTGTATTGAGTTTTAATTTGTTTTTGACAGGCAAATTCGGTAATTTTTCATGAAATGAAACTCAATTCCTGTCTTCTTAGATATATAAAATGTAAGTTCCTTGAGGGAAAGGACTGTTTTGCTCAGCATTGTGCTTGGCACTTTGAAAACACTTGATAAGTGCTTATTGTTTAACTGAGGCTAATGCAATGTCATATGAAGACCTACTTGCCATCTTTTTATTTCTGTTAGATAAGCTGACTTGTGGGAGGAATCACATGGTGATTCCAATTAACTGACATCGTGGGAGGATTATTCAAAGTTTTGTTTCTTTTTTTTAACTTATCCACAATATATTTTCTCTCTGCTTCTCTTATGTTTTAATTTTTTTAAAGTTTTGATGCCATTTGTTTAAATATCACAATCATTTTAGTATAGACCTTCTCTCCCTACCCCACCTTCGATGCTCCTACTTTTGGAACAAAGGACAGTTAAGCAAAACCACCTGACAAAGTGAACATTTCTGAAAACATATGTTTGAACCTGTGTCCTTGGCAGGAGGGAGGTATATTTTCTCAGATCTTCTCCACAGACCCAAGCTCTTGCCATATGATTACACTGACATAATTGTTGCATTTATCTTTTTGTCTCCTTTAAAGGTCTTTAGTTCATCAGTTGTATTGAAATTAGTTTGACTCCATCTGTGACTTTAGGCAAGTTCTTTAACTTCCTAGGCTGCAATTCCCTCAAGTGTAAAGTGATGGCTTCTGAGGTCCCTTCCAACCAGAGCTCCTGATAGGCTGCTACTTGTGTGATCCAGTGAGAGCACATTTTTTCCCACATACTTCTTTCCATTTCAGTTAGTACAGCTTTGGACCCATACAACCTCCTTAAAAGAGATGCCAATGAGAGTTACAAGTCAAGGAACTGGGAAGACCAAAAAGAGTGCTGTTTGTGTTTGGCAAAGATCCTTGGTTGTTGTTCTTTGTTGTCAGAGAGGACCAAAATGACATTGCTGTCTCAGAGCAAGTTACACTGTGTCTGACTGTGCTGATCAGACCAGTATGAACTCAGATTGCTTTACCACAGATCAGGCACAAATATTCCCTGTGAAGACTTGGAATTAATTCTTCAAACTTATGCATTTTGCATTTCTTTTGAGTTACTTCAATTCTGCTTTGTTCATAGGATACAGCACCTTCTCTGATGAGGGCACACCATGCTGGGTGGTCCTGTGCCAGTGTCTCCCATGTTGTGCAATCAATTTCAAATTTCTTTTTTTTTACTAAAGCTTTTTATTTGCAAAACATATTTATGGGTAATTTTTCATCATTGACCCTTGCAAAGCTTTCTGTTACAAATTTTTCCCTTTCCCCCTACCCCCTCCCCTAGATGGCAGGAAGTCTAATACATGTTAATTATGTTACAATTTCAAATTTCTTAAGAGAGATTTTGAGTGTCCTTGTATCACTTTTTCTGACCTCTATGTGAGTGCTTGTGCTGTTTGAGTTCTCCATAAAATAGTCTTTAAGGCAAGCATATGTTTGGCATTTGAACAATGTGGCCAACCCATTGGAACTGCACCCTCTGCAGTAAAGTTTGGATGCTGGGCAGTTTAATTCAAGAAAGGACCTCAATGTTTGGTATCTTATCTTGACAGGTGATCTTCAGAATCTTAAGACATTTCAAATGGAAGAAATTCATTTTCTGGCATAACATTGGTATACTGTCCCGGTTTCACAGACATACAACAATGGAATCAGCACAACAGCTCTGTAGACCTTCATTTTGATAGTCATTCTAATACCTCTTCTCTCCCATTTTCCTTTGGAGTCTCCCAAACATTGAGCATAGCTTTGATATGTGTGTCAACTTCATTATCATTGTAATTAATTATCAATGTAATTATCAACAAACTATCAATTCTCTCTTTGTTGCTGCTGGCAAAAATTTTGCCAGAATCTTTAATAGACTGATGCTTTACCTGAAAGATGGTCATCTACCTGAGAGCCAGTGTGGCTTCAGAAAGGGCCAAAGAATGGTCAATAGGGTGTACTCACTTCCATGTTTTTTTCCCCTTTAATTTTAAATTTGTCTATATTTACTTAAAATTTAAATAGAAAATAAAAAAAACCCAAATGCCTCAGCAAAAAGCAAAAAAAAAAAGAAAAAAAGAAAAAGACAAGAAAAGAAAAAGAAAAAGAAAATGTGCACAACAGAACATGAGAGGATTCAAAATATGTAACAATGAATTTCCATTTCAAGAAAGCATATATAATAGTAGCAGACATTGTATTAAGAACTGTCTATTTTTTCTTTGCTTACTTGTAGATTTTCTTTTGTTTTCTGCTGTGCATATTCCACTTTATTTCTTTTCTTCTCCTTTCCTCTCCCTAAGCAAGGATTCTGTTAAGAATGGATATATTTGTGTGTGTGAATGTATATATATTTGTGTGGGCATATGTGTGTATATGCATGTACATATGTGTGTGCATGTGTGTGTGTTTGTGTGTATGTTTATCCTTCATTCTCAAAGAGGACCATGACATCAGGGAGATGATGTCATGACATGCAAGTGAATTGGATTTAAGTGAAGGAGGGCTGTGAGAAGTCGCCTGCCTCATTTTTCCCCCAAAGCCATCTGGATCCAGTGAATAGATTTAGATCTGAACAATTGGAGATGGCCCAGGATGCAATGGGAGACATTGATTGGCTAACAATAGATCCCAGGCTAAGCCCAAGTGGTCATTGTTTGGATCCTGATTGATTCAGAGTGAATGTAAATACCAATCATTGATGTTATGGCCAGAAAGAGTGAGGGTCTTCTCCTCCCAGATTTATTTATTTATTTAGATTTTTTTTTTTTGACTAGGTAAAAGATCATTCTTTGCCTCAATTGCTACCTACCCATTAATCATGGAATGGGGGTGTGGGTATCAGACAAATTGAGACTTGCTAAAGACCTTAGCTTAAAAAGACCAAGATTTCTCATATACATTTATGTATATATGTATACTAAATATGTATGCACATTTATTTAAAACAGTATTAACATGGCTGACATGCAATGTAGATTTCTCTTTTGACTGAATCTCTTTCAACTTTGACTTTGTCTGAAATCAAACCCTATCTTTTTTTCCTAATAAATTCCACTCCTGATCATTGTTATTATGTTTGTATATATCTCTTGTTTCCTATCCCCGCTCTTCTACCTTACTTCTATTTGCCAACTTGTCTTGCTATTACTTTACCTACCTCCACTCTGCCCCAATGATCTCTCCCTTATCCTCTCCCTGTCTCCTTTTCCTCCCTTTTTTCTTTTCCTATTAATCTACATAGCTTATCCCACTCCCATTAATTTACCCATCCTGCTGTACCCCTTATCCTTTTTTATGTTAAATATGGTAGAAATATATGCTAAATCCAATATATGTATATATATTTATGCAATTATCATGCCACACAAGAAAAAAAAGAGAAGCAAAATAAAATGCAAACAACCACAAAAAGAATGAAAATGTTATGTTGTGAACCATACTCAGTTCCCACAGTCTTCTCTCTGAATGTAGGTGGCTCTCTACATCGCTGAACAATTGGAACTGGTTTGAATCATCTCATTGTTGAAGAGAGCCATGTCCATCAGATCATCATATAATGATCATTATATAATCTTGTTGTTTCCATGTATATTGATCTGCTTCTGCTCATTTCATTTAGCATCAGTTCATATAAGTCTCTCCAGGCTTCTCTGAAATCATCCTGCTGATCATTTTTTCCAGAACAATAATATTCCATAACATTCATATACCATAATTTATTCAGCCATTCTCCAATTGATGGGCATCCATTCAGTTTCCAATTTCTAGCCACTACAAAAAGGGCTGCCACAAACATTCTTGCACATGTGGGTCCCTTTCCCTCCTTTAAGATCTCTTTGGGATATAGGCCCAGTAGAAATACTGCTGGGTCAATGATGTATACACAGTTTGATAACTTTTTGAGCATAGTTCCAAATTGCTCTCCAGAATGGTTGGATCCGTTCACAGTTCCACCAACAATGTATCAGTGTCCCACTTTTCTCACATCCCCTCCAACTTTTATCATTCTTTTCCTGTCATTTTAGCCAATCCAAGAGGTATGTAATATGTACCCCTTATCTTTATCCTATCCCCTCCCCTTCTTATTTCTTTATAAATTTTGGAGGGTTTTATACCCTTCTGAAGACACACACACATACACACATATAATGTATGTAAAATATGTACATATACATATATATATATATACATCTATATGTGTATGTATATAAATCTATATTTTTATAGATGTCTTATTTATCTGTCTATATGTTTTCTTATTTCTGATGTGAATAAAATTTCAGAACTACCAGTTCTTCTTACCCATCTACTTCTTCTGTGTCAATTCTTGCTCTTGCACCTCATTCATATAACATAATTACTGTTTTTTACTTTTCTTACTTGATTTCACTTTTTAGAATCACATCATCCACAACTCTATCCCAGTCTTTTTTTTTTTTTTTCCCTGAGGCAATTGGGATTAAGCTACTTACCCAGGGCCACACAGCTAGGGAATGTTAAATGTCTGAGACCAGATTTAAACTCAGTTCCTCCTGACTGCAAGGCTGGTGCTTTATCCACTGCGCCACCTAGCTGCCCCCCTAGTCTTTCTTTTGAACTACCCAATTACTAATGACAGTCTTGCACATATGGTTTTCATTTCCATTTATAAAATATAAACAGTTTGTTCCTATTGAGTCCTTTGAAATTACTCTTTGATGTTTACCTTATATTTCTCTTGGTTCTTATATATCAAATTTTCTATTAATTTCAGGAATTTTTTTCATAACAATATCCTGAAAATCTGATGATTCATTGAATGTTCTTTTTAAAAATTCAGTATTTTACTTATTTTTTTTTTGGATATAAATTTTTGGCTGGAAACTTGGTTCTTTAGATCTTTCATATATATTATTCCAAGACCTGTAGTCTTTTATTGTAACTGCTGATAAGTCTTGTGTAATTCTGATTGTGGCTCCAGGATATTTAAATTGATTTTTATTGTAGTTGCTTGTAAGATTTTTTCTTTGATCTGGGGTTTTTAAAATTTAGCAATAATGTTGCTGAATGTTTCCCTTGTAGGATCTCTTTCAGGTAGTGATTGGTGGAATTTTTTCCATTTTTTCTTTCCCCTCAACACCTCAGAACAATTTTCTTTAATAATTTTTTGTATTATTATATCTAGATTCTCTCTCTCTCTCTCTCTCTCTCTCTCTCTCTCTCTCTCTCTCTCTCTCTCTCTTTTGGTCATAGCTACTCAAGTAGTCCAATTATTCTTATGTTTTTTCTTCTCAATTTGTTCTCCAGATCTGTTGTTTTCCTTATGTTTCACATTCTCTTCAATTTTTTCATTACGTACACACAAAACACACACACATTTATTTATTGATTGATCTCTTATAGATTCACTGGCTTCCTCTTATCCAATTCTAATCTTCAAAGATTTATTTTCTACCTTAAGACTCTAAATCTCCTTTTCTAGTTAGTTGACTTTCTTTTCAATCTTTTTGCTTTTCTTGGGTTGTTCTTAATTTTTTTTCAGTTTTTCTTCAATTTCTCTCATTTGATTTAAAAAAAATTAAGTTCATCTATGAATTCTTTTGGAACAGGTAATCATTTTACATTACTATTTGAGATAGGGGAGATTTATTATGTTTCTCTGAAGATGAACCTATGACTTCCCTATTCCCATAGTAACTTTGAAGGGTTGATTCTCTTTTTCCTGGTCTTTTTTTTATTTAAATAAGAGCTTGTTAGTGTAATCATCTCTGATCTGTATGGGAAGGGGGCCTCAAGTTTTACTTTTCATGCTTTCTCCTCTCTGGCCTAGAACCCCAAACTGAGAACTCCACCCTCCTGTTAAGTGTTGTCAGTCAGCAGCATCCCTGACCCTCTGTTTCTGCACTCCCCCAGCACATGCTGGTTCTTTCCGGCCCAGAGCAAAGTCTCCACAGCACCCTGTCCCTAGCATTCTTTATCAGCAGAGGTCCCCCCAATCTTCCCCAGCTCAGACACTTGACTCCCCAAGTGAAAGTCCCTGTGGCTGGAGCTGAAGCTACTTCCTAACCCCAAGGCTAACCTTGTTATTTTAGTGGAACTAGGTTAGTATTTTTCTTCAGATCTTCTCCAGTTGTACCAGGATGACCATTGTTCTGCCTCAATTCTTTTTTTTTTTTATTTTTTTTTTCTGCCTCAATTCTTGTTTGTTTTTACCTACTCTATGTTTGCCCTGAGACACAGTTTTGTCTTACTTGTTGGGGAAATCTGAAGAACTTGGAATTTTCTGACCTATTGAAGTATCTTCCATTCACTCCCATGCTTTTTAGCATGTTTTCAGTCATGTTGTCAAATGCCTACAATAAAATCAAACATGGCATCAAGATCAGCTGTCATTCTGATGGTAAATTCTTCGATTTTGAAAAGGCTATATTCCAAGACCAAAGTGAAAGAAATAGTGGTTCATGAGTTTTTGGTTTGCAGATGACTGTGTACTCAATGCAGCTTTTGAAGCTGAGATGCAGCAAAGTATGGAACAATTCTCTACTTGGGCTAATTTTGGCCTAATTAGCACCAAGAAAACCTAAGTGCTTCATCACCCAACACCACACCATTCAACATTCACACCATCAGTTACAGCAAATGGAGCAGTTTTGAATGTTGTGGATAAGTTCACTTACTTCAGCAGTATACTTTCCAGGAATGCATACATTGATAATAAAGTTGATACCTGCATTGTTGATAAAGATCCACTGACTTAAAGATAAATCCTTCTTTGGTTTCTTGCTGACATTTACAGTTGCTTCAAGTTGGTATCTTTGAAATGAACATAAGAAGTTCACTTCTGCTTGATCTCATCTATTTGGTTAGGATGTTTCCAAACTAAAAATAAAATGCTTATGGAAAATTATATCACATGCACATACAAAAGCAATAGAAGTTTCCTCTCTGTTCCTCCAGATGTCAAAGCTACTCATAAATACCAGCATCAAGACGTAACTTCATCTTTTCCTCCTTCATTTCATCTACTCTAGCTTATTTTCAAAATATTTCTCACCTGATTATCATGATTCAGAATCATCCCAGGGTATAAAGTTTTGTTAGAAACTTGCAACTCATTCCATCAAAAAATATCAAGTGGTTTAAGGGTTTAGAGGTTCCAAACCACTTACTTTCCAAATTCCACAAATTCAAAAAAGGAAAAGAGCCACAGCTTAACTTTCCCGTAGTCTTATGCTATTCTTATAAAGAGTGCCTGTGTAACTAATGAGCAGCAACAAGGCAGATTGTTCGTGTTCAAAATGAAAATATTACAAATTTAGTTAGGTTTCATGACATCTTGGCCTCATTGAGTCTCATTTTTGTTGAAAGAATTTTGAAATTAAGCCCCAAGGGCAAACATCTTAAATAAATATGACTTGGGTTCTAAAAACAGACAGAGTCTTTCATTGCTTTCTAATAAAGAAAAAAGGGAGTTTATGTTTTGGGAGAGTGGGGAGGGTAGCATGTAAGGATAGAAAGGGAATGGACCTCTAATTTGATTAGTATAAGAAGCCTTTAGATGAAGGAGCTTCTTATATCAATGCATGTTGGCACTTTTTCTTTAACTATAGTCTTAGAGAGTTGTTTAAAACACTGGGGTATCAAATGACAATCACTGTGTGTTTAGAAGCAAGACCTGAACTGATCTTCTTAGCTCCATGGCTGGCTCTTTAACAACTATACTACCCTCCCCTTTTTATGATATCTAATAGAAACTGACAGTTTAGCTGTATAAGGATGAGGAGAGATGCCTGATGGATAATAACAAATTCTTAACACAAACTTCCAGAGCACTCCTCAGATTAAAGGGAAGTGGGAATGGAAAGAACCTATTTTCATTGATTTTTTTAAGATTCTTAATCAAAATTTAAAAGTAAAAAAGTCATTATCTTTACCTTTAATATCTAGCCCCATACTCATTGCCTCTTAAGGGACTGTAATTTATTAAAAAGGCCTTTGGGACCTATTTTTAGCTACTCTACTAATGGTTTTCTAAATTCTTATTATTCTATTTTGTAGGGAGCTCCTAATTATCCTAGAGCACATAATCTAATTTGCAGATCAGCCCATTCTGAAATAGGTTGACTATAAAGCAATTTCGGCACACTGGACATTGCCATTATTCAAAACAAAAGTGATCTAAGACAGTCACTGATGTAAAAGGAAGGGAGTAGAAGAGAAGTATTTGATTTCAGATGTTGATATTACAATACACACAGTCCTTTACTTGCCACAGGCATTCACTGGGGTCACTTGCTGTCAAGACATATTTCTATTGACAATTGATCTGATAGAAACAAAACACCCCAAACAATATAAACCAAGAACCATTACTAGGCTGGAACATAATCAATTGGACAAGTGGTACATTTTATTTGCCTCTCTGGAGCTGCAGATATATGGACAATCAGATGTAAGAACCTTAGAGCTCACTCTTGTGCTCTGTATATATTCTGAGAGTGAGTGATAAGTAACATGGCTCTCCCGGCCAGCTCCTTTGAACTCATATCAACAATTTACCTTTGGATGGCATAAATAAGATTGGTTTTGTTTGTTTTTCTGCATTTGCTACTTGCCATAGATGGACATTAATCTTCCAACTTAAGTTTATTTATCATTCTGGTCTTTAATCCTCAAAACAAAAAATGATGGTGCTTCTATATTTCTTTTTTTTTAAATAAAGTATTTATTATCATATTTATATAGTATTACATAATATATAATTATATAACATGGTACATTATTATGTATTATATTATAATTAACAATATCAATATTACTCTATAGTCATACATTAATATTATATAATACATAATATATATGATGAGAGTGTGGAACTAGATAACCTCTGAGGTCCTTTCAAGTTCTAAATTATGATGCACTTGCTACCTTATTATCACATGACCTTTCCAATTAGGGAATTCTTTTATTCCAGGCCATAAATGGGATGTCATCTATACTTGTGGAGGAAACATCAAAGTTGCTGAAATCATAAGAGCATTATGTTTCCAATTCTTTCCAGGTACCTAGTTATTTACACATTGGCCTCCCATTAGTTTATTTATTTATTTTTATTTATTTATTTTTATTAAAGCTTTGTATTTGTATAAAATATGTATGGGTAGTTCCCCAGCATTGATCTTTACAAAGCTTTCCATTACAAATTTTACCCCCAGTCCCCTCCCCTCCCCTAAATGGGAGGAAGTCCACTACATGTTAATAATGTTGAAATACTTGACAAGTTATGCAAGAAAAATCCTATTTACAAGAAATAAAAGAAAATCAGAGAAAGGCAATACAATGCAAGCAAATATCAATAGAGAGTATGAAAATGTTACGTTGTAGTCCACATTTCATATCCCTCTCTCTGGGTGTATATGGTTTTCTTCAGCGAACACTTGGAACTGGTTTGAAACAATTCTTTGTTGCAGAGCCATGTCCATCAGAATTGATCATCATGTAATACTGTTGTTACTGTGTATGATGATCTCCTGGTTCTGCTCGTTTCACTCAGCATCAGTTCATGCAAATCTCTCCAGGCCTCACTGAAATCGTCCTGCTGGTCATTTCTTACAGAGCAATAATATTCCATGACATTCATATACCATAATTTATTCAGCCATTCTCCAATTGATGGGCATCCTTTCAATTTCCAGTTTCTTGCCACTACAAAAAGGGCTGCCACAAACATTTTTGCTCATGTGGGTCCCTTTCCCTCCTTTAAAATCTCTTTGGGATATAGGCCCAGTAGAAACACTGCTGGGTCAAAGGGTATGCACAGTTTGACAACTTTTTGAGCATAGCTCCAAATTGCTCTCCAGAATGGCTGGATCCGTTCACATTTCCACCAGCAATGTATTAGTGTCCCAGTTTTCCCACATCCCCTCCAACATTCATCGTTATCTTTTCCTATCATTTTAGCCAATCTGAAAGGTATGTAGTGGTACCTCAGGGTTGTCTTAATTTGCATTTCTTTGATCAATAGTGATTTGGAGCAACTTTTCATATGACTAGAGATGGTTTTAATTTCATCATCTGAAAATTGTCTGTTTATATCCCTTGACCACTTATCTATTGAAGAGTGGCTTGAATTCTTATGTATATGAGACAATTCTCTATATATTTTAGAAATGAGGCCTTTATCAGAACCATTAAATGTAAAGATGATTTCCCAATTTGATGCTTCCCTCCTAATCTTGTCTATATTAGTTTTATTTGTACAGAAACTTTTTAACTTAATATAATCAAAATTATCCATCTGGTGTTCAATTAGGAGTTCCAGATCTTCTTTGGACATAAATTTATTCCATCTCCACAGGTCTGAGAGGTAAACTATATTATGTTCCTCTAACTTGTTTACAAAATCACTCTTTATATCCAGATCATGAACCCATTTAGATCTTATCTTGGTATGTGGTGTTAGGTATGGGTCAAGCCCTAATTTCTTCCACACTAGTTTCCAATTTTCCCAGCAGTTTTTGCTGAATAGTGAGTACTTATCCCAAAAGCTGGGGTCTTTGGGTTTATCAAACACTAAATTGTTAAGGTTATTGCCTAGATTGTCCTGATAACCTATCCTATGACACTGATCAACTGCTCTATTCCTTAGCCAGTACCAAATGGTTTTGATGACCACTGCTTTATAATATAGTTTTAGATCTGATACAGCAAGGCCACCTTCATCTGCCTTTTTTTTTCATTAATCCCCTTGAAATCCTTGACCTTTTGTTCTTCCAAATGAACTTTGCTACTATTTTTTCTAGATCTGTAAAATAATTTCTTGGGAGTTTGATTGGTATGGTACTAAATAAGTAGATTAGTTTGGGTAGTATTGTCATTTTTATTACATTCGCTTGGCCTACCCATGAGCACTTAATGTTTTTCCAATTGATTAGGTCTGATTTGATTTGTGTGGAAAGTGTTTTGTAGTTTAGTTCCTATAGTTTCTGACTTTTCCTTGGCAGATAGATTCCCAAATATTTTATCCTATCATCTGTTATTTGAAATGGAATTTCTTTTTGTATCTCTTGCTGCTGAACTTTGTTGGTAACATATAAAAATGCTGATGATTTATGTGGATTAATTTTGAATTCCTGCAACTTTGCTAAAGTTGTGAATTGTTCCTAGTAGTTTTTTAGTTGAGTCTCTAGGGTTCTCTAAGTATACCATCATGTCATCTGCAAAGAGTGATAATTTGGTTTCTTCATTACCTACTCTGATTCCTTTTATCTCTTTTTCTTCTCTTATTGCTAAAGCTAACATTTCTAATACAATATTAAATAGTAATGGTGACAGTGGGCAGCCTTGTTTCACTCCTGATCTTATTGGGAATGGTTTTAGTTTGTTTCCATTACATATGATGTTTGCTGATGGTTTTAAATAGATGCTACTGATCATTTTAAGGAAAAGCCCATTTATTCCTATACTCTCTAGTATTTTTAATAGGAAAGGGTGTTGGATTTTATCAAATGCTTTTTCTGCATATATTGAGATAATCATATGGTTTTTGTTAGTTTGGTTATTAATATAATTAATTATGCTGATAGTTTTCCTAATATTGAACCAGCCCTGCATCCCTGGTATAAATCCTACTTGGTCATAGTGTACTATCCTAGGGATGACTTTCTGTAATCTTGTTGCTAAAATCTTATTTAAAATTTTTGCATCAATATTCATTAGGGAAATTGGTCTATAGTTTTCTTTCTCTGTTTTCACCCTACCTGGTTTACCTATCAGCACCATATCGGTCTCATAGAAGGAATTTGGCAGTATACCTTCTGTCCCTATTTTCTCAAATAGTTTGTATAGTATTGGAATTAATTGTTCTTTGAATGTTTGGTAGAATTCACATGTAAATCCATCTGGCCCCGGAGATTTTTTCTTAGGGAGTTGGTTAATAGTTTGTTCCATTTTCTAATATGGGGCTATTTAAATAATTTATATCTTCTTCTGTTAACCTGGGCAATCTATATTTTTGTAGATATTCCTCCAATTCATTTAGATTATCAAACTTACTGGCATAAAGTTGGGCAAAGTAACACCTAATTATTGCGCTAATTTCCTCTTCATTGGAGGAAAGTTCTCCCTTATCATTCTTGAGACTAACAATTTGATTTTCCTCTTACCTTTTTCTTATCAAATAACTCAAGGCTTATCTATTTTGTTGGTTTTTTCATAGAACCAACTCTTCGTTTCATTTATTAATTCAATAGTTTTCTTATTTTCAATTTTATTAATTTCTCCTTTTATTTTTAGAATTTCCAATTTGGTATTTAATTGAGGGTTTTTAATTTGTTCTTTTTCTAGTTTTTTTAATAATAAGTCCAATTTGTTGATGTTTTCTTTCTCTATTTTATTCAAGTAAGCATGTAGAGATATAAAATTGCCCCTTACCACTTTGGCCATATCCCACAAATTTTGGTATGTTGTCTCCTTATTGTCATTCTCCTGGATGAAATTATTGATTGTGTCTATGATTTGCTTTTTCACACATTCATTCTTCAGGATTAGATTATTTAATTTCCAATTAACTTTTGGTTTATTTTCTCCTGGCCTTATATTGCATGTGATTTTTATTGCATCATGATCTGAAAAAGATGCATTTACTATTTCTGCCTTTCTGCATTTGATTTTGAGGTTTTTATGCCCTAACACATGGTCAATTTTTGTATAGGTTCCATGGACTGCTGAGAAAAAAGTAAACTCCCTACTGTCTCCATTCAACTTTCTCCATAGATCTATCATACCTAGCTTTTCTAACAATTGGTTTATCTCCCTAGTTTCTTTCTGGTTTATTTTGTGGTTTGATTTATCTAATTCTGAGAGAGCAAGGTTGAGATCCCCCACTAGTATCATTTGGCTGTCTATTTCTTCTTGCATCTCTCTTAATTTCTCCCCTAGGAATTTGGATGCTATTGTACTTGGTGCTTATATATTTAGTATTGATATTGCTACATTATCTATGGTACCCTTTAATAAAATATAATTTCCTTCCTTATCTCTTTTGATTAGATCTATCTTAGCTTTTACTTGATCTGAGATAAGGATTGCTACCCCTGCTTTTTTTTTGTTCACCTAAAGAATAATAGGTTCTGCTCCAGCCTTTTACCTTCATCCTATATGTGTCACCATGTTTTAGATGTGTTTCTTGTAGTCAACATATTGTGGGATTCTGATTTTTAATCCAGTCTGATATCCTCTTCCGCTTTGTGGGAGAGTTCATCCCATTCACATTCACAGTTAAAATAACTAATTCTTTATTTCCTGCCATCTTATTTACCCAAGTTATGTTTTCCCCTTTCTTTTCCCCTTTCTCCCTTCCCCCCTCCTCCGTAATTTGCTTTTGATGACCCCCTCCCCCAAACAATACTCCACCCTCTAGGTCCCCTCCCCCTGTTTTTACTTCTTTCCCCTGATTCTTCTATTTTCCCTTCTATTAGTTTATCCCTTTCTTTTCCTCCTTTCCCTCCCACTTCCCTCTAGCAACAGACAAGTTTCTATGTGAAATCAAGTGTCTGATATACACTTTTAGAGCCCAACCTGATGAGAGTAAGATTTACACAATGCTCATCTCCCTCCCCTCTTTCTCTCAATTATATTAGGTTTTCTTTGCCTCTTCAAGAGATTTTACCTTGTTTTTACCTCCTTTTTTTTTTTTAGATCTTATTTTACCACTTTTTCCCTCTTTTCCCCAGTATAACAACCTTTCCCCCTCTAGTTCTCTTTTTCATATTATCAAAGTAATATCTAGTTAATTATACCCCAAAACTTTAAGTATCCCCCTAGTAAAAATAAAATTCTCAAGAGTCCTTTCCTTTTTACCTTTTTATGCATCTCTTGAGTTCTGTGTTTGGATAGCAAATTTTTTTGTTCAGATATGGTCTTTTCATTAAGAATAGGTGAAATTCACCTATATCATTGAATGACCATCTTCTTCCCTGGAGGATAATGCTCATTCTAGCTGGATAGGTTATTCTTGGCTGTAATCCAAGCTCCTTTGCCCTTCGGAATATTTGGTTCCAGGCCCTTCGATCCTTCAATGTGGAGGCTGACAGATCGTGTGTGATTCTAATTATTGATCCTCGGTATTTGAATTGTTTCTTTCTAGCTTCTAGCAGAATCTTTTCCTTGGTGCTGTAGTCCTGAAATTTAGCCACGATATTCCTTGGGGTTTTAATTTTGGGGTCTTTTTCAGGAGGTGATCGGTGAATTTTTTAATGGTGATTTTGCCTTCTGATTCTACAATCTCAGGGCAGTTTTCTTTCAGGATTTCCGGGAAGATAGGGTTTAGATTCTTTTTTTCATCATGACTTTCAGGAAGTCCAATAATCCTTAGATTGTCTCTCCTAGATCTATTTTCCAAGTCAGTTGTTTTTTCTAGGAGATATTTCATATTTTCTTCTAATTTTTCATTTTTTTGTTTTTGTTTGACTGATTCTTGAAGTCTTATTGAGTCATTCACTTGCATTTGTTCAATTCTTATTTTTAAAGTGTTGTTTTCTTCAGTTACCTTTTTAAGCTCCTTTTGTAAGTGGCCAATTTGTTCATTGCACTCTTTTTCCACTTCACTAATTTTATTTTTCAATAAATTGGTGTCTTTATCATATCTCTTTTGGAGGGCTTCTTGCACTGACTTCAGTTTATTTTCCCATTTATCCTCCAGCTCTCTTTTGAGATTTTGTATGCAATCTTCCAGAAAGACCTTTTGAAAAGGGGACCAGTAATGGTCTTTAATAACATCCTCTGAAGTTTTGTCTAAAGGAACCTCAGAATCTGGAGTCACCCCTTCTCTGTCTCGATAAAAGGTGTCTATGGTGAGAGCTCTCTTTTGCTTCTTCATTTTTTTTTTAACAGCATGTATATCTTTTTAAGGTTTGAAAAAACCTTGGCTAAAGCTCTTTGCCCTGGGGCAATTTGGCGAATTAATTTAAGGTGCTGGGCCGGTGGGGGCTAGGACTAAGTCTGAATTACTCCTTAAACAAGGCAAGTCTGCCAGAACACCTGCCCCCAATCCAGGCAGAGTGTCCCCAGTGCCTCAGATAAACTCCAGGTGTTTGGAGTTTGGAGTTTGGAATTTTTGCCACAATGTGCTGAGCTGAGTCCCACCCTGACTTCCGGCCTACACCACTCTTTATCCCTCTGTCCAAGATAGACAAACCTGATGTGAAGTTCTTCAGAGATATCAGCAAGCAGTATCCAAGTATTTCTGAATTTGTTGACTTGAAGATCAGTTCAGAGGCTTATTTTATTCTTGATTTGAGAGAAGATCGGAGGAGACGCAGAGAGTCACGTCTTCACTCCGCCATCTTGGCTCCGCCCCCCCCAATCAGTCTTGCTTCTATATTTCTTTGGTGGATTGAGAAATTCTGATTTTTCAATTCCACATGTGTAGACAAATGACACTTGGAATATAAAGGAATTATACCATCATTTTCTTGTTTCATTTAATTCAGCAAGTATTTCCTTAGTGCATACAGCTTGCTCATAATATGCTCACACCCTTGTCCTTAAATAGCTTATACAAACTTTTCAACAGCAGCAATTTAACTGAAACTTCTCTTTCATGATCGTTTCTCAGTCCTTGGCCTCTTTGACTAACCTGCAATATCTGATGTGACTGAGATGTGACCACCTCTCTTGATATTTCTTTGTCCTCTGGCTTCTCAGATATTTCACTCTTCTTGGCCACCACTTTTTTTTAAGGTACCACTTCTTTGTCCTTTTCTCAGGCTCCTCTTTCTGTTCCTTATCCCTTCACATGGGCATGCACCAAGGTATTGGCTTATGTCTTTTCTCTTTATCTACATTTCATAAATTCAAAGGATTACACATTTAGACTAGAAAGCAAGTGCTCTTAGAAACCATTCGATCCAATTTCCTTACTCTACAAATAAAGAAAATAGAGGTGGATAATTTAAGTAACTTGCCCAATATCATACAGGCCATAAGGAATAGAAGTAAGATTCAAACTGAGGTTCTCTGATTCCAAATCCAAGGCCATCTTGGAGCAATAAAAAGCTACTACCCTAAGCTTCTATTCCATGGTAGTCTCCTCTACTCTACTGTCTTTAATAAACATCTCTTAGTAAACAATTCTTAAGGCTACATAACTCTTTTCTCCTTTCTCCCAATAGTATTGGCCATTAATGTAGCATCCTTCCTTTAAGCAATAATTGAGACAGAAAGTGTGGGAGCTGGGAGGTGGGCAAGATGGAACTGAGGTTGGTACAAATGGACACCATAGCTGACCAAATAACTAACTATTCAGTCAAATCCTTTAACATGACAGATGAGGTTTCCTGGACTTTGTTTCTTCCTTATCCTTATTTCTTTGAACTTTCACAACTTGATTTGTTCCTTATCCTAGCATGCATTTGTAGTTTTGCCTCTGAATACCTTCTGACAATATGATTGTTTTCCTCAAGGAAAAGAACTTTCCCAGTCAGCATTCGGACAGTAATTGGTTATTCCCTCCAATCTTCTTATCCCCAATAGGTTATACTTAAGAAGTTATTCCATAAGCTTTTCATTAACCTCTCATTCTCAAATGCTTATACTCTAGTGGGATTTGACAAGATTGACCCAACCTTATCACATATAATAGTGCAATCCTAACTATCTCTTTCCAATATCCATCCTTCTTAATCTCAATATGAAAACCTCTGGAAAGGAACCCCTTTTTTTCCCCTGAAACATGAGATGACTCCTCAATGGGTTCAAAATGATACTAGTTGACTTGGTGTACAAGTAAAGAAATGAAAATCATGAAGAAGAGTATCATGCTTTGGAAGATAATTGCCAATGGTGTTGAGAACATTAGAAATCATCAAATTACCTTCAATAAATTTAATGAGTTATGACTTCCAGTCAGATTTCTGGGGTAAATCAATTTTTTTTTCATATAGACCTAAAATTGAAGGTGTCCCATGCAAACTGGGTCCAGGCAGCCATTACCATTTTATACATACATTACTTGGACCTACTGGGCATGGGACTAACTTACTGAGAATAACTTCCTGCTAATCTTCTGGGAGGAATTCATTTAAAAGTTCCAGCAATCATTTGATAATGTCTAGGAGCAGAAATGCCAGTTAGAGGGCGTAGTGTTTGTACTTTCAAAGACCTGGTCGGGATTAAGTGAGTGATCAACCAGTTAACAAAGGATAAATAAAACCCAAATAGAGATTGTTGAGATCTTACTAGTATTCATTCACCAATGCTTTGGAATTGAAACTTAGTTCAGTATTTAGCAGGGAGGACTCAAGACTCAGCACTTCATTAACTATTTATCAATTTGAGCTTATTTGAAGGTAGAAGTGGGGAAGAAGGGATTTAGCAACATAGGAAGGCAGTACTGTCTGGACAGGATTCAGGAAAGGGTTCAGGAAAGGGATGAGTAGAAAGAGTGTCTCATACTCAGGCTAGCATAAGATTACCATCAAATTGGCTGAGTTGTACAATGGCCCCAGAGCATTCCAAAGAAAAAATAATTCTTAAAACACTTTGTAGGTGGGGCAGCTAGGTGACACAATGGATAGAGCACCAACCCTGAAGTCAGGAAGTCCTGAGTTCAAATCTGGTCTCAGACACTTAACACTTAATAGCTGTGTGACCCTGAGCAAGTCACTTAACACCAATTGCCTCAGCAAAAAGAAAAAAAAACACACTTTGTAGGCTCACAAGAGAAATGATGAAATCATTTCTCAAAGGGCTTATGTAGTAAGAACAGCTTAGAGAAGGTCTTCACTTCATTAACCTTCAATGTAAATACTCAAATCCATTTGTCTAATTTCAGTAATACAGGTATCTCTCAGTGATATAGATTGCACCTAATCATGGCTGTCCATCTAGTGTGACTATTGTACACATTTGCCCATGAGTTCACAAGGAGAGGGGAAAACTCTATCCAGTTTTCAAGGGGTTTTCCTCATTTTCTCTAGACAGTACAAGGACCCAAGGGTACCAACACAAAGGCTAACCCTTGGTTATCCCTTGTTTAATGAAGTGACTAGCCCATTTTCTTTCATAATCGTGCATTTCATGATCATATCCTTTAATCCAGCTCTTCTTTCTAATTTCTTGTTTTTAATGTGCTGTCACCTACTCATTATCACTACAGAGACTCTGTTACCCTAGAGGTGATTTTCAATTCTTGGGAGGTAGTAGGATTCTATATCTCACTGCCATACCACAAAACCAAAAGACCTGTTGGTATGAAAATATGAGCCTATGCTTCATAGCAAGTCTGAGGAGCTTACAAAACTTGGCAAATTATCAAAAGCAATTTAGCCTTCCCCTCTTTTTCTCCCTTTTCAATTATAAGCCTACTTTGTTGTCCCTTTGCAGTATCTATCAAAGCTACACACACATATGCACATACTTCCAGCATTTAGCACCATGACTGGCACATAGTAGGAATTTAATAGATTTTTATTTTTTGATTAAATTGATTATTCTATATAGGTTATTCATCAAAGATCAAAATTTGTCTAAGAAACTATTAAAAGACAAACTGTAAGAGTTTATATTTGACTTGTCTTCACTTGTGTTTTTGCTCCTGGAGATGTTTTCACTGAGATTGTGTGTGTGTGTGTGGTGTGTGTGTATTCTCTAAAAGGAGGAACTTTCCTGGCCAACTTTCAGAATCCACTGATAATTCTTTCAGATCTCCTTATCTCAACTACTGTAGATAATCAGGAACCTAGTCTTCCCCACTATATCCCTCAGCAACCTGACTGGGTTTGAATTAAAAGGGATGAGACAGAGTAAATTACAACTCCAGAGTCACCTTCAATTCTATTCTTCTCCTTGTCACAAATGTCATCAAGTCCCTTCAGTTCAGCCTCTGCAAAAACTGTTTCCCCTCCTTACTATCTCTATGGCTACGATCCTCACTCAGGCCCTCCTTACCTCTTGCCTGAACTATTAAGAAACTCTAACAGATCTCTACCCCTAATCTCTTCCTTCTTTAGTTTATTTTTCATATCACTGCCAAATGGTCTCCCTTTTACATAGGAATGGTCATGTCATGTAATTGTTCAAAAGTCATCAATGGCCTTGAGTCACCTTCCTATAAGAATTCTAGGGGTCTGAGGGTTCAAAGATACAGGTAAAGCTATATTCCCACTGAGATAAGGAAAAGGTTTTTGAGAGGAGCTGATTGGGATATGCTATAGGGTTGGGCCAGTCTTGGCAAATACAGCCAGAGAAAGGCTAGATAAGCAGCTGAGGGAGAGGGGATTAGTAAAGAAAAAATGGATTGGCTCCTGGAGCATTGGGGTGGTATCTTTTAGCTAGTGCTTTTGGCTTAAATCCCCACTGGCTTAATTCTTTCCCTCTTCTCCTCCTCTCCCCCCCAACTTCTCAGGGTAAAGAGATCACAGGTCCATCTAACCACTTAACATCAAAAAGCTTTTACAAAAAGATATTTATTTTAAAGATATAAAAAGAACAAAAATACATGTGTTTCCTTCCAACATTTTGAAGACACATTTTCCCCTATCCCACTTTGGTTTTTGGGAGGAGTGGGCTCAGATTTAATTTTGTCCCTCCATGTCACCAATCATCCAAAGTTCATGTCCATATGTAGCATGACTACCAAATGAAGCCTCGGATACTGTTGGGCTGAACCCTAAATGTCGTTCTGGAAGGTCATACTTATTCCTTGGTTATTGATGATGATATTACTGCCAAAACTGGATACTGAAACTTGGGACTCTGGGAAGCCACGATGCCCAGATGCTTACCCTCTAATCCCTTTACCTATAATACAGAAGAACAAGTGCTGAACTTCACAAAGCACACAGACTTGTATTCTGAGACCACATTTTGGCCTTGGTGGGAAGGATTCAAGGCCTCCCACTTTACAACACTGCCTTTCACCAGACACCAGAGTTTAAGAAGACAACCAAAGAAAGACATAGCCAAAAAGCTCTGCACACCCCCCAAAAAGAAGACTGAAATTCAAACATACATTCTTGAAGCCATCCTCAGTTATTCATCCATTCAAAAAATTTTCTCCTAACCAGACCCAGTTCCAGAGTCTGAATGTGCTCCTAGGCCTCTCCATAGCACTTCATTATGTTTTTCCTAGAATCTGGCTTCTCAGCCCCTCCTGTACCTGTTTTACTTTCTACAATGAATTTCACCCCAAAGGTACTATTTACTTTTCCCATGCTTCTGCTCACATTTTTCTCCATGCCAGGAATGCTTTCCTTGCCCCAGTCTCTTCCTATCGATAACCTACTCAACTCAAATACTACTTCTTTCTCACTGTCTTCCATGATTTCTCCAACTGGAAGTGATCTCTCCCTCATCAGTTCTAATAGAACTTTAGGTTCATGTAATGTAGTTATATTTTGGTTTGTATTTTCTTTGTGTCTTTGTCATCCCTCTGTTCAAGCTCTTTGAGGACAAAGATTCTTTATATCTTCCATAGTATCTAGCAGAGTACATGGCAAAAAGAACCACTAAATGAAATACTCGTTTAATTAATGAATGAATGAGTGGATGATTTGATGGTTGGAATAACAATATTGGACAGAATGAAAAGAGTGATAAGTACACAAGGACTATTTTCCCTCAGAAGGAGACGTTAGTATGAGGGCTACCATATCTAATTGTGCCCTTTTTTTGCTCTTGCCTTTCTCTAATCACATCATACTTTCTGTGTAACTGTTTAGTTGTATATTTACTGTGATATCTTTAATACTTCTGTGTGTCTGATCCCTCCCATTGGATTGTATTCTGCTTGGGTATCAAGATTGTGAATTAATTATCTTCACATCTCCCCCAGTTTAAAACACAGTAATTTGCACACAGTGGTCTATGAATAAATGAATGAATATTCTAGAGTGATCAGGAAAGGCTTCATTAAAGGATGTGGGACTTAAGCTGAAGTTTGCATGGAGTATTTAACTAGGCTTAAAGAAAGGGTGAAGACACCTAAATGGGAATAGTATCACCTAAGACACAGAAATAGGCATGAATACAAATTGTTGAGGAGGCGATGATTTGCCCTCAGTTGTCTTACTTGTTGTTACCATCTTCTGGGAAAATAATAATTAGCAACATCCTTCCATTAAATGTCCTTTATTCAATCTCCATAAAATTCAATAGAACTGTTATGTTTATACCCCCCCCCAGTTATAATATCAGAAAGAGTGAAAACTAGAAACTAATTTATCTAAAAACAAAGATCAATACTATTTAGAATAAAAGTAGGGCTATATATACACAGTTACTACATTGACATTAAAATAACTGAGAATTATTAATTCATGACTTTTATGGGCAGAAATTAGAAGTACTGCCCTACTGTTAGGTGGCACAGTAGATAGAGCACCAGCTCTGGAGTCGGGGGAACCTGAGTTCAAATCTGACCTCAGATACTTAACACTTCCTAGCTGTGTGACCCTGGGCAAGTCACTTAACCTCAGCAAAAAGCAAAAAAAAAAAAAAAAACATAGTAGGCACTTAAATAAATACTTAATGACTGGCATTTATTTCCGGAGATTTTTATTCTTGGCATGTATTATTCACTGATAGTACTTGCAAAGAAGATGAGTTTTTGAGAGGAAACATAATGTAGTTAGGAAGTGCATGGCTTCAGAGTCCAGAAGAAATGGAGTTTGAGTCTTCCTTGTGACTCGTTCCAGACAGGGTAGAATTAGAACTTTCATCTTTATCTTTTAGCTTCCCTTGGCAACTCGATGAGACAATAAGTTACAGATAAATTGTGAATCAGTATAGGCCTGGGGAGTTTCTATACTGGGAAGGTGATGAAATCACAGGTCAGATGCAGATTAGACCAACAGACAATTGTTGAGTTTCTATCATGTATCACACCTGCATGATACTACCTTTTCAACAATATTTTCACTAGAGATATCAATCCTCTATCAATCCTTCAGCCCAAACAGGCACAAACATGTTTATTGATATGCAATTGCTTCCCAATTAGTGTCAAATTCCATTAAATAAAATAATCATAAATAAAGAAACTCTGGGTGCCCTGGTGTCCCATATGGAACATGTCTGTTTTATAACACTCTGACTCTCTACACTACAAGGAAGTTTAGCATTGCCCTGTCACATTTCTTTTGTTGTTCTCATGGCCTGTTATTTAAATATTTTATTCAGGTCTTCATTTATCATCTCCTCCAGCAGAAGGATTATATAGTGAAAAGAGCACTAAATCTGGAGAAAAGACTCCAGAGTTTGAATCCTAGCCCTATCACTTACTTCCTGTGTGATATTGAGCCAAATCAATCAGCTTCTTGGTGTATTAATTTCCTCATCAATGAAAAGGGGGAGTTGGAACACAAAACCACAATCCTATAGAGAAGGCAATATAGAAAAATACAATACTAATTATGTAACAGTACATGATCCTAAAGAACCAGAACCATGTCATCATATACATTTATGCCAACACTTTAGATGATGGGGGGTAGGGAATGGAGAAGAAGGGAGAAGACAGCCATCACTACATAATTACACAATAATAAATGATCTAGATATACGGTTTGATAAACTGTTCTGAACACTTAGCACATGGATTCAGCTTTGTTCCTCAACAGGGAGAGGGAGAGTTTGCCAAAACAAATTCGGTACAGAACCAAGAGTGTGTGTAAGAGCATCTGGCTTAGCATCATGGCCCCACTATTTGTTTGGATGAAGAAAAAAAAAAAGCAGCAATCAGCAGCAAGCCAGCAACTGCATTCCTTGGCTCACTAGGTAGATCTGTCTGACCATCAAGTCACCCCAGCTACTGATCAAGCATATTTCTCTGAATTATTAAAACTATTTTTGACCTGAATATAGCTCTAAAATCTAAAGTTTCCATCTAAAGTTTCCATCTTTTTTTTCTTGGTTTGTTATGTAGTCACTCCTTGTTACATTAGCTCCCTCTGTCTCTCTCCAGTGGCTGGCTGGCATCAACTGTTGAAATAAATTCCCTAATCCTGAAGCCCTGGGGGGCACAGATGCTGGGGCCAGAATTATGCACCAGATGGCAACTAAGAATGATTCAGTATTTAGGTGTCAAGAAAAAGAAAGTTTACAACTAAACCAGGATGACCATTTTGCAATGCTTTTCAAAGCTATTTGAACAAATGGTAGATAGCAGATGATTATTTCCTGAGCACCGTGGTCATAGAACTTTATTATAAATGTCATTTCTTGTGTGGAAGGGCTGTTTAGAAATGTTGCTAGCATATTACTCTTGCAAGAGTAGAAAATATTCCCATATCTTTTTAAAAGAAGATTAAAAAGTGCTATCTAGAGATAAGAGGACTGACGATATTGACTAAGCTTTCAGTGGTGTGTTGTGTTTGGAGTCAGAGAACCTGTTTACTCATCTCTATCATAAGACATACCATGGTATAGTGAATAGATCACAATCCCTGAATTCAGGATCAAAAAGCCCTGGGTTGGAGTTCTTTCTCAGATACTTTGGCTGTTAGACCCTGGACAAATTATTTAAGTTCTTTGGGCCTCAGTTTCCTCATCTACATAACAAGGAATGGGAAGGTGCAATTGGTGGGTATTGGATGACACTTGAACTTCACTTTAATCTGGTCAAAGGAGGGAAGAAAATATATACACATTGGAGTACAGAAATTCTTTTCACTCATCAGAGAAACAGGAGGGAAAGAGAAGAATAAGAGGGAGGATAGACTCAGAGGGGGATTAGTCAGAATCAAAATAAAATTTAAGCAAGTAGATTAGATTGGAAAGCAGGGTTTAAAAGGAAAAGAAAAAAAAAGATAAAAACTTGTAATTGGACTCTGAGCAAGAGAAAGAGAAGGGAGGCAGAAACAAATTGCATTAAACCTTGAGAACTGACACTGAGAACTTTCTTCTTTGTAAAGAGAGAGTGGGAAAGGAAGATCTTTAAAAAGTACAAGAATAGAATGGAAAGAAATATAGAATTAACAGCATAAATGGGAATGTGGGATGAAGTGAAGTCATCCATAAATAAAAGCAGAATCCAACAAGAAGCATATTTGAAACATGAAGATTCACATAAGTGGCTAGAGAAGAATTTGTTAAAGCTTCAGCTAATGTAAAAAAAGCAAGAGTAGCAATCATTATTTCAGGTAAGAAAAATAGCAAAAAGAGACCTAAAAAAGATAAGCAGGGAAACTACATCATGCTGAGAAATATCATAAACAATGAATCAATATCAATACTAACCATATTCATCAAGTGGCATAGCATATACATACTTCAAGGAAAAATCAAATGAGTTACAGAAAGAAAAGAACATTAAAATTATAATAGTAGGGGACTTCAATGTACCCATTTCAAAGTTGGACAAATTTAACCAAAAACAAAATAGTTCAGTTTTCAAATAGAATTTTATAAAAGTTAAATATAATACGTTCTGGCGTTTGTGTATATATGTGTCTATGTATGTACATATACATAAACAGTATTTCTAAATATGTATATGTATATATATAATATTTATATGTATATACAACCTGAATATAGCACTTCAACAATTATTGAACATGTATAAGAGCATAAAAATCTCACAAAGAATGAATAAAAGAAAAAATTACACATTTATTTTATGGGCCACAGTGCAATAAAACTATAACAAAAAACACCTCTGAATAAAAGTTGTGCTGTCATATACACCTTGTCCCTAATTTTGCCCCAAGTTCCAGAATTCCTAGTTCTCTTTATGCCGAGGGAAAGCTATGTAGATAAGCATAACTGTTCCCCCAACCTGTTATCTGTGCATAACATCTTTCTCTCCTCTCTCACCTCCAACTTCTTTTAAGCTTCACTCTCCCTTTTCCCTGTGTATTCTCAGCTCAGATATATATATATATATATATTTTTAATTAAAAGCTTTTTATTTACAAAACATATGAGTGATTTTTCTACATTCATTTTTGCAAAACTTTTTTTATTTGTTCCAAGCTTTTCCCCTCCTTCCCCCCAACCCCCACCCCTAGATGACAGGTAATCTAATACATGCTAAATATGTTAAATTATATGACAAATCCAATATATGTATACATATCTATACAGTTATCTTACTGCACAAGAAACATCAGATCTAGAAAGAGAAGAAGAAAAAACAATCTAAGAAGGAAAACAAAATGCATGGAAATATTCATAGAAAGTGTTAAAAAGCTGTGTTGTGGTCCACACTCAGATCCCACAGGCCTCTCTCTGGGTGTATATGACTATCTTCATCACTGAACAATAGGAACTGGTTTGAATCACATCATTGTTGAAGAGAACCATGTCCATCAGAATTGATCATCGTATAGTCTTGTTGCTGTGTATAATGTTCTCCTGGTTTTGCTGATTTCACTCAGCATCAGTTCATGCAAGTCTCTCCAGGCCTCTCTGAAATCATCCTTCAGCTCAGATATTTTAAAAGGCCAAATCCAAGGATATGGTTCAGTGTTACATAAACCAGAATTCTAATAATCACCCCCAAATGCAAAAATGGCAATTAATCATCTTCCATGTGATAAAAGACAAACAGGGAAGATTTACATCCCAGCTAGGAGACATAATCAAAGTCTCAAAAATGATATCGGGGGTACCATCTATTCTTTCCAGAGAAAGACATTTTCAAAACCAAAACAAAGACCTCATCCTATAATCTTTTTATATTGAAAAAGCTCCCCCTGGCCACACTCTCTACGAGAGTCATTCAGACCAATTGTCACACTAAAGAGATACTAGTGTGTTGAAAGTCTCTAGTGTTAGTATCATAATATCAATAACTCATCAGGAATTTTTGTTTAGGAATTATTGGGAGGCAAGAGAGAGAAAAAAAATAAGGGAAGGGGGAGAAATTTGACAAATGCTATCTCCTTACTCTACTTCATCCCCATTCCTCAACCATGTCATGACAAAAAATGTTGATACCTAAAATAGACACATTGAACTTCCTATTGCAGGCCAAAAGGAAAAAGAAAATCTCTCAGAATCATGTACTCTTTCAGTACTTCATTTTTATATAGGAGTCTTCAACTTAAAAACTGGTTGTGTTCCAAAAGTTCATTTATTAAGTCATGGAACCCACTAAAGAAAGTATAGAGTGTTGAATGATTTGTCCTTAACATATCAAAGATATAAAAATAAAATATAGAATATTAGAGGTAGAAAGCACCTTTGTGATTAGTCCCACTTGCCCACACTTTTTGGGGTTTTTGGGGATTTTGTTTTGTTTTGTTTTTGCAAATGAGGCTTAGGAAGGCTAAGTGACTTGGAAGATAAACCACACTTCAGAAAAAATGCTTTGACACTGATCTCCGACAAGCCTCTGGAAAATAATCAGTACCATTGCTCCCTTGGGTTAAATTGACACCTCCTATGAACTTCCTTCAAGAAAAACACAACTGATTTTTACTATCTCCCTTATTAATCTTACATTCTCTTGGGGGGTCTCAACTGCACTGTAGAATATAAGGATCACATTTATTTCTCTCCATCTAGCATTATCTCCTGTTGGATGCAGTTTCCTACAAAGTCAACTGTTTTCTCTGAGACAAATAGTATGCCTGTAACTATTCTGTCAGTCTGAGTGGCTCATTTTCTTTAGTTATAAGACATTCTTGTAGCAATAAGAAAAAGCAAATTGGACTTCCAGTAGATAGCACAAGGAGGTGTTTATTTGGCATCTGCGAATCAAGCAGAAAAACAGAAAGAAACCTATCCCCAAACATAAATGGAATAAACACCTCTAGCCTTATGGAAACAAGAGTATTTAAATGCAATTTTTTAGAGGTATGAAATTTTATATTCAATTTTTAAATGAGAAGTTATAATAGACATGGCAGAAATTATTTCCAAAGGAGGGACCTGGAATGGAAGTTTGGTAAACCAAGGTAAGTAATGCTAAAGAGTAAAGTTTAATGATGCAAAGTAATATAGATTTTATTTTAGAGTAATTGTGAATATTTAAAAAATTTAGGAAACTTGGAGAGAATGAGACAAAAAGGAATCCAGAGGATAGTTCAGGGAAAATCCGTAACTGGGGTGCAATCCAGAAAAACCTCTAGATTAGGAATCAAGTGTATTCAAGAAGAACATTTTGACAAAGAATTCAATGTGTATTTAGGATCCATATAGAAAGACATTTTGTTCAATTAAGTTCAAGTCAACAAATACTATGTACCTACTGTTTAGAGAACACTATGCCAGGCACTTGGAAAACAAGAAGTTTAGATAAAAGATCACTGACCTCAAGAAACTTGAGTGTAGTTAGGAATATGACATCTGAACAAATAATGATAATACAAATTGATAAGTTTAAAAGAGAATTGTAAATTAAGCATTCTATGACCTTACATTCTTGATGATGAGAAATACAGAGAAATAACTGCCATTCGATTAGAGGGTATTAAAGAAAAATAGGAAGGACAAATTGGGATAACTGTAAAGCCCAATTCATGCATTAACCTGTGCCAAAGTACAAGTAGCAACGATCACAATAATAATAACCATTTCCATTTGTAGTAAGTACCCTCACCTTCCTCAGCAGACTTGTGTGTCGTATACCCTTTACATGAAAACTCCTCGAGGCCATGGCATCTTTTACATAGTAGGTGTTCAATAATATTATTTGAATTAAATTAATCTTCCTTCAACAGTCTTGCAATTTCACCCACTTCAGACCCTATTACAAGCATAATGTATCAAATTCAGGTTTTCTACCTGATCTTCAAGGTCTTCTATCAATTGTTTACTTATTTTTTTCTATTCTCCATGATACCTGTTTTACATATATTAGTCACTGAACAGATGTTATTAAGAGATAACAAATTTACACTTTTTTCTTCCTTCAATATTCTTCTCTTCTTTTAAAAAAGACACATTATGTTAATTTTTGTCTTTATATCAAAATCATTTTCCACTTTTAGAGCAAATCCTTTCATTTGACAGAAACACAGAAGAAAAACATCCAATACAGTAATCTTGTTTGCCAGAGTATACAGTATTTTATCCTATTAGTCACCTGACTTTTGTGTTGTGTTCATCTATTCTTTGTTGTTCCTATACTCAAAATAGAGACTGTGGTGTAGTAGTCAGAACACTAAATTTGGAGTAAGAAAACCCGAGTTTTAGACCTCACTCTGCTATTTAATAACTGTGAGACCTTGGGCAAATTACCCAACCTCTCTTGTCCTTGGTTTCCTTATCTGTAAATTTTAGGGATTTAGCACAGTACAATGGAAAGTACTCTGGCTCTGTGTTTGAATCCTGCTGCTGATGCTTATAACCCACAATGTAAAAACAGGTCCATAATAGACACAGGTTTAATAATAGACACAGACCTATTAGCTTTCATAAGCTTCAGTTTCCCCATCTATAAAATGAGAAATTGAAATAAATAATCTCCACAGTCCCATGCAGCATAGATTTATGATCCTAAGTAGTTTGAGAAAATTAATATGCCAAAGGACTAGAACTTGGACTCAAGTACCATATGTGTTTATTGGGAGGAGGAAGAGGAAAGAAGAGGAAGAAGATTGGGGTAGTTGGGGAAAACTACAAAGTGATAGCCTTTAGCCATTTTTTTTCTCAAGCTTTTTTCTAACCTTTCTCTATGCAGTCTTGTTATTCTTTGCAGAAAATGGTGTCAACCCCCAAATACCTCTGTACAAAAGGAGAGAGCTAGAGAATTTTTAAAGTTTTTTCCAGTTCTGAATTGTACCTTCCTGGACAAATTCTTTGTTATATGCATGCTTAACTATATTTAAATATTTAAATAATAGCTGAAAATATTTTATCTGTTCCTGCAACAAGTAAGCATAATTAATTAAAGCTTCTTCTTCCCCATCCCTTATACCTGGTACTGCCAGGAAAAGGGAATCATAAATTTTTGTAATAGTAGAGATATTTTGACTTTTTTTTTTTAAATTTTATTTTATTTGCATAACATATGTGTGGGTAATTCTTCAACAATAACACTTACATAGCTTTCCATTAGAAATTTTTCCCCCCAACTTCCCCACCCCTCCCCTAGATGGCAGGATATCCACTACATGTTAATTATGTTAAAATATTGGCAAATCGAATATATGTATACATATTTCCAAACTTATCTTTGCTGTGCAAGAAAAATCTTATCTACACAAATGATATATCAGATAAAGGAAACACAATGTAAGCAAACATCAATCAAGGAGTATGAGAATGTTGTGTTGTGGTCCACATTTCGCATCCCTCTCTCTGGGTGTATATGGCTTTCTTCAGTGAACAATTGGAGGTGGTTTGAAACATATCATTGTTGAAGAGAGCCATGTCCATCAGAATTAATCGTCATATAGTACTGTTGTTGCCGTGTATAATGATCTCCTGGTTCTGCTCATTTCACTCAGCATAAGTTCATGTAAGTCTCTCCAGGTCTCTCTGAAGTCATCTTGCTGGTCATTTCTTACAGAACAATAATATTCCATAATATTCATATACCATAATTTATTCAGCCATTCTCCAATTGAAGGGCATCTATTCAATTTCCAGTTTCTAGCCACTACAAAAAGGGCTGCCACAAACATTCTTGCACATGTGGGGCCTTTTCCTTTCTTTATGATTTCTTTAGGATATAAGCCCAATAGAAATGCTGCTGGGTCAAAGGGTATGCACAGTTTGATAACTTTTTGAGCATAGCTCCAAATTGTTCTCCAGAATGGCTGTATCCGTTCACAGCTCCACCAACAATGCATCAGTGTCCCAGCCCTCCCACAACCCCTCCAACATTCATCATTAACTTTTCCTGTCATTTTAGCCAATCTGACAGGTGTGAAGTGGTACCTCAGGGTTGTCTTGATTTGCATTTCTCTGATCAACAGTGATTTGGAGCACCTTTTCATATGACTATAAATAGTTTTAATTTCATCCTCTGAAAATTGTCTGTTCATATCCTTTGACCATTTATTGGTTGGAGAATGGCTTGAATTTTTATAAATATGAGACAATTCTCTATATATTTTAGAGATGAGACCTTTATCAGAACCCTTGAATGTAAAGATGATTTCCCAGTTTATTACTTCCCTCCTAATCTTGTCTGCATTGATTTTGTTTGTACAAAAACTTTTTAACTTAATATAGTCAAAATTATCTATCTGGTTTTCAATTAAGAGTTCCAGTTCTTCTTTGGACATAAATTTATTCCATCTCCAAAGGTCTGAGAGGTAAACTATATTACATTCCTCTAATTTACTTATAGTATCACTCTTTATATCCAGATCATGAACCCATTTAGATCTTATCTTGGTATGTGGTGTTAGATGTGGGTCAAGCCCTAATTTCTTCCACACTAGTTTCCAGTTTTCCCAGCAGTTTTTGTCAAATAGTGACTACTTATCCCAAAAGCTGGGGTCTTTGGGTTTATCAAAAACCAAATTGCTATAGTTATTGCCTAGTTTGTCCTGTGATTCTATCTTATTCCACTGATCGACTATTCTATTTCTTAGCCAGTACAATATGGTTTTGATGACCGCTGCTTTATAATATAGTTTTAGATCCGGTACAGCAAGTCCTCCATCATCAGCCTTTTTTTTCATTAATCCCCTTGAAATTCTTGACCTTTTGTTTTTCCAAATGAACTTTGCTACTATTTTTTCTAGATCTGTAAGATAATTTCTTGGGAGTTTGATTGGTATGGCACTAAATAAGTAAATTAGTTTGGGTAGTATTGTCATTTTTATTATATTTGCTCGGCCTACCCATGAGCATTTTAAGTTTTTCCAATTGACTAGGTCTGATTTGATTTGTGTGGAAAGTGTTTTGTAGTTTAGTTCATATAGTTCCTGACTATCTCTTGGCAGATAAATTCCCAAATATTTTATACTATCAACAGTTATTTTGAATGGAATTTCTTTTTGTATCTCTTGCTGCTGAACTTTATTGGTAATATATAAAAATGCTGATGATTTATGTGGATTTATTTTGTATCCTGC
>JAJPUD010000615.1:116253-129346 GCA_023553655.1 Myrmecobius fasciatus | reverse complement strand
GGATATAAGCCCAATAGAAATGCTGCTGGGTCAAAGGGTATGCACAGTTTGATAACTTTTTGAGCATAGCTCCAAATTGTTCTCCAGAATGGCTGTATCCGTTCACAGCTCCACCAACAATGCATCAGTGTCCCAGCCCTCCCACAACCCCTCCAACATTCATCATTAACTTTTCCTGTCATTTTAGCCAATCTGACAGGTGTGAAGTGGTACCTCAGGGTTGTCTTGATTTGCATTTCTCTGATCAACAGTGATTTGGAGCACCTTTTCATATGACTATAAATAGTTTTAATTTCATCCTCTGAAAATTGTCTGTTCATATCCTTTGACCATTTATTGGTTGGAGAATGGCTTGAATTTTTATAAATATGAGACAATTCTCTATATATTTTAGAGATGAGACCTTTATCAGAACCCTTGAATGTAAAGATGATTTCCCAGTTTATTACTTCCCTCCTAATCTTGTCTGCATTGATTTTGTTTGTACAAAAACTTTTTAACTTAATATAGTCAAAATTATCTATCTGGTTTTCAATTAAGAGTTCCAGTTCTTCTTTGGACATAAATTTATTCCATCTCCAAAGGTCTGAGAGGTAAACTATATTACATTCCTCTAATTTACTTATAGTATCACTCTTTATATCCAGATCATGAACCCATTTAGATCTTATCTTGGTATGTGGTGTTAGATGTGGGTCAAGCCCTAATTTCTTCCACACTAGTTTCCAGTTTTCCCAGCAGTTTTTGTCAAATAGTGACTACTTATCCCAAAAGCTGGGGTCTTTGGGTTTATCAAAAACCAAATTGCTATAGTTATTGCCTAGTTTGTCCTGTGATTCTATCTTATTCCACTGATCGACTATTCTATTTCTTAGCCAGTACAATATGGTTTTGATGACCGCTGCTTTATAATATAGTTTTAGATCCGGTACAGCAAGTCCTCCATCATCAGCCTTTTTTTTCATTAATCCCCTTGAAATTCTTGACCTTTTGTTTTTCCAAATGAACTTTGCTACTATTTTTTCTAGATCTGTAAGATAATTTCTTGGGAGTTTGATTGGTATGGCACTAAATAAGTAAATTAGTTTGGGTAGTATTGTCATTTTTATTATATTTGCTCGGCCTACCCATGAGCATTTTAAGTTTTTCCAATTGACTAGGTCTGATTTGATTTGTGTGGAAAGTGTTTTGTAGTTTAGTTCATATAGTTCCTGACTATCTCTTGGCAGATAAATTCCCAAATATTTTATACTATCAACAGTTATTTTGAATGGAATTTCTTTTTGTATCTCTTGCTGCTGAACTTTATTGGTAATATATAAAAATGCTGATGATTTATGTGGATTTATTTTGTATCCTGCAACTTTGCTAAAGTTGTGAATTGTTTCTAGTAGTTTTTTAGTTGAGTCTTTAGGGTTCTCTACGTATATCATCATGTCATCTGCAAAGAGTGATAATTTGGTTTCCTCATTACCTACTCTAATTCCTTTAATCTCTTTTTCTTCTCTTACTGCCATAGCTAACATTTCTAAGACAATATTAAATAATAATGGTGACAGTGGGCAGCCTTGTTTCACTCCTGATCTTATTGGGAATGGTTCTAGTTTGACTCCATTACATATGATACTTGCTGAAGGTTTTAAGTAGATACTACTAATCATTTTAAGGAAAAGCCCATTTATTCCTATACTCTCCAGTGTTTTTAATAGGAATGGGTGTTGGATTATATCAAAGGCTTTTTCTGCATCTATGGAGATAATCATATGGTTTTTATTAATTTGGTTATTGATATAATTGATTATGCTAATTGTTTTCCTAATATTGAACCAGCCCTGCATTCCTGGTATAAATCCTACTTGGTCATGATGTATTATCCTGGGGATGACTTTCTGTAATCTTGTTGCTAACATCTTATTTAAAATTTTTGCATCAATATTCATTAGGGAAATGGGTCTATAGTTTTCTTTCTCAGTTTTCTCCCTACCTGGTTTAGCTATCAGCACCATATCTGTGTCATAGAAGGAATTTGGTAGTACACCTTCTTTCCCAATTTTTTCAAATAGTTTATATAGTATTGGGATTAATTGTTCTTTGAATGTTTGGTAAAATTCACATGTAAATCCATCTGGCCCTGGAGATTTTTTCTTAGGGAGTTGATTAATAGCTTGCTCTATTTCTTTTTCCGAAATAGGGCTATTTAAATAATTTATTTCCTCTTCTGTTAATCTGGGCAATCTATATTTTTGTAGATATTCCTCCATTTCATTTACATTATCAAATTTATTGGCATAAAGTTGGGCAAAGAAACTCCTAATTATTACTCTAATTTCCTCTTCATTGGAGGAAAGTTCTCCCTTATCATTTTTGAGACTAATAATTTGATTTTCCTCTTTCCTTTTTCTAATCAAATTAACTAAAGGCTTATCTATTTTGTTGTTTTTTTCATAAAACCAACTCTTACTTTTATTTATTAATTCAATAGTTTTCTTATTTTCAATTTTATTGATCTCCCCTTTAATTTTCAGAATTTCCAATTTGGTATTTAATTGAGGGTTTTTGATTTGGTCTTTTTCTAGCTTTTTTAATTGTAAGCCCAGTTCATTAATCTTCTCTTTCTCTGTTTTACGCAAGTAAGCATCTAGAGATATAAAATTACCCCTTATAACTGCTTTAGCTGTGTCCCACAAATTTTGGTATGTTGTCTCATTGTTGTCATTCTCCTGGATGAAATTTTCGATTGTGTCTATAATTTGCTCTTTCACCCATTCGTTCTTCAGGATTAGATTATTTAATTTCCAAATAACTTGTGGTCTATTTTCTCCTGGCCTTATATTACATGTGAGTTTTATTGCATCATGATCTGAGAAGGATGCATTTACTATTTCTGCTTTTCTGCATTTGATTTTGAGGTTTTTATGCCCTAACACATGATCAATTTTTGTATAAGTTCCATGAACCCCTGAGAAGAAAGTATATTCCCTTCTATCACCATTCAATTTCCTCCAGAGATCTATCATACCTAACTTTTCTAGCCTTTTGTTAACCTCCCTAACTTCTTTCTTATTTATTTTGGAATTTGATTTATCTAATTCTGAGAGAGCAAGGTTGAGATCTCCCACTAGTATAGTATTACTGTCTATTTCTCCTTGCATCTCTCTTAACTTCTCCTCTAGGAATTTGGATGCTATACCACTTGGTGCATATATGTTAAGTATTGATACTGCTTCATTGTCTATGGAACCCTTTAGTAAAATGTAGTTTCCTTCCTTATCTCTTTTAATTAGATCTATTTTTGTTTTTACTTGATCTGAGATAAGGATTGCTACCCCTGCCTTTCTTTGTTCACCTGAAGCATAGAAGATTCTGCTCCAGCCCTTTACCTTCACTCTGTATGTATCTCTATGTTTTAGATGTGTTTCTTGTAAACAACATATTGTAGGATTCTGGCTTTTAATCCAGTTTGCTACCCGCTTCTGTTTTATTGGAGAGTTCATCCCATTCACATTCACAGTTAAAATAACTATATCTGTATTCCCTGCCATCTTATTTACCCAGAGTTATGATTTTCTCTTCCCTTTCCCCTCTCTCCCTTCCCCCCTCCCCAGTACTTTGCTCTTGATGACCACCTCCCACCAATAATCCTCCTCCCTTTAGAGTCCCTCCCTCCCCTTTATACCTTTCCCCTAATCCTTCTATTATTTTATCCCTTTCCTTTTCTCCCCTCCCTCCTACCTTCCCACAAGGAGGGTCAGGCCTTTCTTTGAAGCCAAATGTGTCTGATATACTCTCTTAGAGTCCAATCTAATGAGAGTAAGGTTTACACAATACTCATCACCCTCCCTTCTTTCCCTCAATTATATTAGATCTTCTATGTCTCTTTATGAGATTTTGCCTTATTTTACCTCCTTTATTTTTACTTTATTTTGCCTCCTTTCCCCCCTCCCCCCTTTTTCTTTTTCAGTATGGTATCCCTTCCACCTCTAATTTCTTTTCCATTATTATCAAAGAAAAATCAAATTATTCTGCCATTCTTTAAAGGATACCTATAGTAGAAATATAGTTCTCAAGAGTCTTCCTTTTTACCTTTTTATGCTTCTCTTGAGTTCTCTACTTGGAGGTCAAATTTTTTGTTCAGATCAGGTCTTTTCATTAGAAATAGGTGAAATTCTCCTGTATCATTGAATGACCATCTTCTTCCCTGGAAGATGATGCTCATTCTAGCTGGATAACTTATTCTTGGATGTAATCCAAGTTCTTTTGCCTTTCGGAATATCTGGTTCCAGGCCCTTCGATCCTTCAATGTGGAAGATGACAGATCCTGTGTAATTCTAATGACAGTTCCTCGGTATTTGAACTGTTTCTTTCTAGCTGCTTGCAATATCTTTTCCTTGGTGCGATAGTCCTGAAATTTGGCCACGATATTCCTTGGGGTTTTAATTTTGGGGTCTCTTTCTGGAGGTGATCGGTGAATTCTTTCAATGCCAATTTTGCCTTCTGATTCTAAAACATCAGGGCAATTCTCTTTCATGATTTCCTGGAAGATAGCATCCAGGTTCTTTTTTTCATCGTGGCTTTCAGGGAGTCCGATAATCCTTAAATTGTCTCTCCTGGATCTGTTTTCCAAGTCAGTTGTTTTTCCTAGGAGATATTTCATATTTTCTTCTATTTTTTCATTTTTTTTGTTTTTGTTTAACTGATTCTTGAAGTCTTATTGAGTCATTTACTTCTATTTGTTCAATTTTAATTTTTAAAGTATTATTTCCTTCAGTTATCTTTTTTAGCTCCTTTTGTAGCTGGCCAATTGAGTTTCTTGATTCAATGCATTCTTTTTCCATTTTGCCAGATTTATTTTTCAGTGAATTGTTGTCTTTTTCCAATTCACCAATTTTGTTTTTCAGTGAATTGTTGTCTTTTTCCAATTCACCAATTTTGTTTTCCAGTTCACCATTTTTATTTTCCAGTGAATTGGTGATTTTTTCCAATTCACCAATTTTGTTTTTCAATGAACTGTTTTCTTTTTCCAATTCACCAGTCCTATTTTCCAGTTTTTGATATTTCTGTTGCCCTGATCTCAATTTATTTCCCCATTCTTCTTCTAGCTCTCTTTTGAGATTCTTAATGCAATCATCCAGGTAAGCCTTCTGAAAGGGAGACCAACTTAAGTCTGCCTTTGTGGCTTCATCTGGGATTGTTTTCATAATGTCAGGATCTGGGGACTGTTCTATTTTTTCTCCGTAAAAGCTTTCTATGGTGAGAGCTCTCTTCTGCTTCTTGCTCATGGTTTAAAGTTGGGATATTGGTCAAAAACAGAGAAAACTGCAAGGATTTGTATTTGCCCTGGGGCAGTTTGCCGAGTTGACTTCCGGTCAGAGGCTGGTGGGACTAGACCACGTTTTCAGTTTCTCTCGATCCACCCTTTACCAAAGGCAGATCTGTCAAAGCACCTGCCTGCAAGCAGAGCAAAGTGGCCCAGGTGTCTCCCAGGGGCTTCCTGGGTGCCTTAAATCCGGCCCTCTATCGCAGCCCTGACTTCCGCCCCGGCTGGAGTCTGATCGCGACCAGCAGCCGATTTCCCCTGAGGCTAACCTTCTCAGGAGTTCTTTCAAGATAGATTTTTGATAGAAGTGCGTTGTAGTCCAAATGTTTGGTGGAGCCTTCACTCACAAACCAGTTCGAAGGCTCACTTTGTCAGGGTTTGAGGGAAGGTCCCAAAGGAGTTCACAGAGAAAGCTGTCTGCAGTTCGCCATCTTGGCTCCGCCCCTATTTTGACTTTTGTCATGATTTTTAATCTTCCATTTTGTCATTAGAATACTGTGTACTGAGCTAAGTTTTGAAAAAAAATGTGTTTTTTTAATTTTCATCTACAAGGAGAAAAAATCAATTTTTTAGAATAAATGGTTAGCTTAAAAATATTGATCCTCAGTATACTTGCTTGCCAAAAAGATTAAGAAATTGTTTTATCATTTTAAATTCTTTTTGCTTGGGTAATTATTAAAATGAGCATTATTGGTTGTTATTTTTAAATGCCATTGCAAAACTATGAAATTCTTTCTTTCGGTTACAAAGGAATTCCTTTTAGAAGACTTAAATTTGCCTCAAAAGATAAGAAGGCATGAATTCATAAAAACCCTACATTTCTGCCTGTAAGAATATCCAACTATGCTTCCATAAATTGGCTAAACTTATATTTTTAGTTCTTTATGGGATAAAGATAGGGAACACATTATCATTGGTTATAGCTATGTCCTTAACCTAAGATGATCTCAGAGGTCCCTTCCAGTTCTAGCATTCTATGGTTCTATCAACAGCTGTGTGGCAGATGTAAATAATATTCAAGCATGCTGAGATGGCATATAAAATATGTCCCTTGCTGCTTCTAACATAAGCTCATTTTTGTAATTAGAAATGCTATGCATAGCTCAGTATTGCTCTCATTAATCACTGTAATTGGAGGGTACTAAGTATGGCCAATTGGAAATGGGGTCCACTTCATATACCATTTATCACCATCTCTGTGGGTTTTCATGGCATATGTTCCTGAAAACTCTAGTAGAAGTAAAAAGAAGGAAGATGCTACTAGACCAGGAAATATTCACAGCCATGCATGGAAGGCAATTAGATGTTAGGCAAAAAAACATTGATACCTTCCTAAGGCCCCAAATGTTTACAGGCTCATAACTGGAACGGAGAACCAAAAATCCTGAGAAATGGACAGTTTAACAGATGAGGAAACTGAGCCACAAAGTATTAAAATATGTTCTCTAATGTCACAAAGTAGTAAGTAGCAGGGCCAATATTTGAACTCAGAGCTTCTAACTCTAAATCCCTTCTGTTTTGTAAATTTGCAAAATCTTCATTTCTGCCTACAATAGTATTCAGCCATACCCTCAAATTGTCTACATTTGCAATATTAATATTTACAAAAGATATGGAAACAATTCATTATTTATTGTATTTGTACCCTAAACTTTGATTATTTCAGAAGCCATTTGGAGTACTTTCCCCACTTTGTTGTTGATTGATAGGTATTCTATAGGCATAGTACCCCAAAATGCTACAAGTAAATAATGTACAAATATTAACAGCATCATTGTGTATGTATTGTCAGTGAAAATTGGGTCACCATAAAGAGTCATAGTGTGTGCCTATTATTCCTTTAAATCCAATATATGAGATTTCTTCCAATTCTGAGCACTAGTCATAGTATTGTTTAAAAGGCACAAAGATTTCAGATTGTACATGACTAACAATGAAACTATAATAAAAAATGTTCATCTATATGAATCTATAGAAAAAGGAAAGGAATTTTTTATTTCATTTCCCTAGCTCATTTTGACTCATTGACTCTATTGCTATTTAACAATATATACTTAAATACTGATATATTTAGTATGAAATGTTTATCAGGCAAAAAACCCATTTGTTCATTCATTTATTCAGTAAGCATCTATTTAATACTTCCTACATGTCAGGCATTGTGCTGGGATCTTATATTCTATTTTATCATCTTCCTGGTATGTTCCCTTTACCTTTGATTCTTCACTTACTTATTCTGAAACTTTTTGAGAATCCTAAAGTTTATATTTCATATTTCATATTTGTAAAATAGAGGTAATTGTCTATTCCTGACCTTGACAAGATATTGCACAAAAGATTGGATGCTCATAAATAATATCATTTGAGTCCTTCAACAAAAGGATTTTGGTTTGTTCTATGTGGTTATTTGTTTTTATAGCTCATATTGATTTAGGATTTCTTTTTCACAACACCATCAGTCTTACTGGCCAAGGACATCACAGTGATCTCTTCAGGATGATATGCTTGGAAAGTTAATTTTTCAAAATGTTGCATTCTTTAGAAGAGTAGAGCCTGGAGAAAAAAGATGATTGGAAAACTGAATATAAAATGATAAGCACATTTGAATTTTATGCATTTACTCTCACCAGGATCATTTCCATTATAATCCTTGACAGAAATATTGAAATATACCCAAAAGAGTTCAAATTTATCAGCAGAATCCAAGATTCCTACAGTAACAGAGAATTACCAATTACTTGTAAATATTTTATATCGCCTTAAGGCTCAAGAGGAAATGTCTATTTTTTATTGTTTCCAGGGAATTGGGTGCTTAAAAAACTTAAGTTGCAATGTGACAGTAGCTGGATTATTCTAATATCTGTCCCTGAAATAAGTATGAGTCATAATTATCTTTTTATTGACCAATTTTTAAGCACATTGTTTTATTAAGATAGTAAAATCTGCACACACACTGTGAATAGACCTGTTTCAGCAGTCTTCACAAACTGGAGTAACAACAGAACTTTTCCAGTGAAGGGAAATCTAGACCAACCATGTGCCTCTTCATCCATCTCCAAATCATTGAAATTTTGTTTTTGAACAGGGAGCTTCATAACAGATACCCACTCAGAAAAAGTGACACTTTATTTTCAATTCTAACCTCCTCCCAAATGAAGAGGACACAACTAATTTGAACATTGAAAGAGAAAGACTTGAATCACATGGCCCATGATACACATCATCCATAGTTAAATGATCCAGAGAGGAAATAGTTACTGATGACCACATTCACATCAGTGTTTTTAGATTAGGAAGGCAACGTATTTTAACTGAAGGTCAATAGAAAGACTGAAAGGATCAATGAGTTAACTAAGAGTCAGGAAATATAACATGATGAGATTTCTATTCTATTGATTATGATAATAATGATAACAGCAATAATAATGATCTGCATTTATATAATGCTGTAAGATTTGCAATATGCTTTACATTTATTGTCTCATCTGATTCATTGGATCATAGATTTAGAGCTGAAAGGAATTACAGATATCATTGATTTCAAATTAGGAAGGATATCATAAGCCATCATATTTCAAATGGGAAAATTGAGGCCCCGAGAATTGAAGTATTTACTCAAAGTAACTTTTTTTTAGTAAGTAGCAGAGCTGGGACTTGACCAGAGCTACCTTTGACTCCAAATGCGAGGCTCTTTCCACTTTACAAAGTTATGTCCGGTCTGGCCCTACCTCTTCATTTTGCATAAGATAAGAGAGTTGAGCCCTCAAAAGGTTAAATGACAGAGAGATAGTATGTGACACACTCAGGGCCTCTGACTCCAAATCTAGCACTCTTAGCCACTGCCTCATGCTATTCCCATCTATCTCGAAAATTTCCCTATGCCTCAATTTCTAATTAGGACTTAGGATAATAATACTAGCCAAGCTCTTAGTGAAAATGTCAATGAATAGCAACATCTCAGCTTATACTGAATACTGGAATGGAGATGGGATATATTTTTTACATGACTATATTTATATGAAAGCATAGCTTCTGTGAATCTCCTTTTCTCTTGTACTAGCAAACCTGTCACACTCACAGGGAGCTGGCAAATTAGGGCCAGGGATCATAATGAGTCTTGATGCCTGGCAGTTCTCGAGATGGCTGCTGTTTGTTATTCAAAGAACAAACTGCAACTCTCTGTGGAGAATGAAAGGAGATGATGCACCCATTTCTTTGGTCACATCTGTGTGTCTAGGAGATCACACCAGCAAACCTAGGTGTTGAAAATGAGTGACAGGTGACAGGTCCACTATGGGGAGCCCAGATATTCTTAGAGGAAAGTGTTGGATTATGATGAAACTCACTTGAGACTAGCCTATCTGGAAGGGGGATGTGGTCTGTATTCTTTAAATTTGTAAATATAAACTTAGATCTGTTTTTCTTCCCTTAAAAGAAGAACCACATATTAAGTAAGTCTGGTATAAAAACAAACCAGACCAGGTTTCTCTTAGAAGACATCTGTTTCTTATATACTTGGGGTTTAGCAAGGAAAATTGATGCTTGTGGGAAAACAGTAAGAAAATGGAAAATACAATCTTCCCGAAGAGTGTGCCATCCCATAACCCAAAGCTATCTTGAAATCAGAACATATAATGGATGCAGTATACAAGTGGCAGTACAGTGTAGTGGAGAGAGTGTTGGACTTCAGACCAGGCTTGGACTGTTTTAGAATCCCACCTCTGACTCTTTAGTAGCTGTATAAGCATGGTGTCTTTGCAGCACCTTGTTTTGCTCATCTGGAAAATAAGGGTAAGGATATCTTGGTACCCAATGCACAGGCTTGTTGTGAGCTTCAAGTGAGATTGTAAAGTGCTATTTAAATATCAGTTATTATTGTTGTCATCATTATTTATGAGGATGGGAACAAAGGATTTAACCCTTATTTGTCTTTGGATATATATATATATATATTCATTTAGCAATAGGGACAATCATGAAATGGCTAGAGCACCTTCATCATTATCACTATCACTGAAAAATCACTTCTTTGTGTCTCTGTGGTGGTGTGGCACAAAGTGAATTGCCATACTTGGATTATGCTACTGGAGAACTAACATTTTTTTCTGGAATTCTTTTATTCTTTTAAAATACTACATATATGTTATATGTATGTATATATACATATACACATAATTTTTTCCTTCCTCCTACCTCATTAAACCATTTGAAAATAAAAGAAAAAAGCAAAAAGGAAGAAAGGAAGACTGAGATAAAGAGAGGGAAAAAGGAAAGAAGGAAAGAAGGAAATTTTGTATCATATAAGCATAATCAGGCAAAACAAATTTCTACATTGGCCACATCCAAAAATGTGTTTCTTATTCTCATCATTTCTCTGTCATAAACGAGACAATGTTTATTTGTCCTTTGGAATCATGGTTGATCATATCTTTGATCAAAGTTCTTAAGTCTTTCAGAATTTTTCCCCTGAGGCAATTGTGGTTAAGGGACTTGCCTAAGGTCACACAGCTAGGAAGCATTAAGTGTCTGAGGCCAGATTTGAACTCAGGTCCTCCTGACTTCAGGGCTGGTGCTCTAACCACTGTGCCACCTAGCTGCCCCAGAATTATTCATTTTTAAAATATCAATGTTAAGACAACACTGATGTGAACAGACAGAAAGGATGCTTGGGAAAAGGAACTAATGCTGAGCAAATCTTTGTCTTGAATAAATACATTGATAAGTAACTTTAGCATCAGGTGCAAGCAGAAGGGTAATTACATATTCAGAGGTGCTGAATGAAAAAGTTCATAGAATTTGCATATTTTGATAGAGTAGAACCAACCATAAAAGTTATAGGAACTAATTATCTTAAATTATTTTTAGGAAAAATATAAAGCATGGAATTAAGGGTGACAGTAGTTACTTCACACTAATTATTTTTTTCTTTTAGAACAGGCTCCAAGGAATGCTAAACCTTCTCTATAACATCTACCTCAATTGGTTTCCACCACCTGAGGATGCAGCCAATTTGAAGTATTTCTATATTAGAGGAGAGACCTAGAATTTTTTTTTTAAATTGGAAAATATTACGGGGGGGAATGCAGGAATGAATTTTACTAAGCAATTCAAAGGTATATTAAAAATACTTTGTCCTCCCTCCTCTCATTCTTTGGTGTCACAAGCCCATGGGAAATCTTAGCCATCCGCATCTCTTCTTCCAGCAAACCAGGGCTTGACTCTCTGGCTCCCCTTACTGGTTGTCTTATAGGTCACCATCTCTCTCTTTCACCTAGGTCCCTCACTAAACAGCTTTACCTGCAGAGAAGATACAGGATTCTTTTTTTCTCCTTGCCTTCCCTTTTTCATGAAATCAGCATACTCATTTTCTTTAAGACTACATGTGGGCATTTTAAACATGAATCATCACAAAGTCACATTTAAAACAAGGCTTGACAAACTATAGTCCATGAGTCAAATCTGATCCGGTTTCTATTTTTGCATAGCAGGTGAACTAAAAATATTCTTTTACATTTTTAAACACAATACTGTAAAAAATCATTTTTAACTCACTAGTAAAGTGAAGCTGCCAGTGGGATTTGACCCTCCTATCCTCTGAGGTCCCTAACAATAAAGAACAATCCATGTGAAAAGTTACTAGTTCTAATTTGGGCAAATCATTTCATAGGCTTTAGAGAGTTTGAAGGGAGTTTGAGACATCAATTAGTTCAATGCTCTTATGTTGCAGATAAGAAAAACATTTTCATGGAGAGGGGAAGGATCTTATTTAGCCCCTCAGCTCTAGTCCAGATGAGGAAACATAAGACCAGGGAAATTATAGATAGTAAGTAATGAAGATAGAACTTGAATCCAGGACCTTTAGCTCCAGAGCCAGTGGTCTTGCCACTGAACAGTGTTGCTTCTCAGGTCATACAGGTTGGAGACAGAATTCAATCTGAGGCCTCCTGAATCTAAGTCTAGACCTTGTTTACTACCTTTTAGAGGGATATCTAGCCCAAGCATGTTAAGACTCCCCCCAGGGAATGGGCAGATGAGAACAGTTTGTTCCAAAGTCCATGATGGGGGCTGAAGCTGGTTCTGTGGGACACAGCTTGGCAAACATCACAGATGCCAAGATCATCCACTGCATCCTGAGCCATTGTCACAGTGTCCTGCCACTGGATTTGAATGACTTTGGAAGAGAAGATGACTGTGCAACTTGGCTGAATCATGCTCAAGTCAAGACATCACTTGTGATGCCTTTGGTTCTCTTCAAAAACAAAGGATGAACAATAACAGTATCAATATGATACTTCATTCTCTTCTGAGTCTCAGTTTCTTCTAGAAAATTAATGGGTCATACTCAGTGTTTTCTAATATGTCTTCTATCCCTAAATGGCATTAATCAAGAAAATCACATCTCTGGGCTTTAGTTTTCTTATTTAGAGAAAGGGAGGTATTAAATAGTCACAAAGCCTCTCCTAATTTTAATTTCTATGATTCTTTGATCTTATTCTAATCTTCCTTCTTCTTTCTAATTGAATTACTCCCAGTTCCTGTCTCCAGAGTTCAGTGGCCTAATTCTGTGTGTACCTTAACTTTCCTAAACTTAGCTCTGAGTGTGAGAGCCCCTGAGAGGAGAAGTATTTCCCATATGTCTGGTTCTCTACAGATTTTTCCCCTAAGCTTCAGACCATCCTCCAAGAGCATAAGAGACATTTCCAAAAATTTCCTATGCTTTAGACCTCCTGGAATTCTGGGCCCTTGAGCCCTAGAAGAGAAAGATTCTTTTCTATC
>JAJPUD010000615.1:0-116243 GCA_023553655.1 Myrmecobius fasciatus | reverse complement strand
CTTTTAATTGAAGCTTCACTTTTCTACTTTTTGCCCAGAAATAGTAGAATAGATTTAGTATCCACACATATGAGAGCCCTTGTCCCTTAGTGGACATTCCACACAATATCATGTAACATGAGTTTGAAAGAACTCTAACAAAATTTAATACTAAAGACATAGAAAATTTTTTTCAAACTGCAAGAATAAAGCTCTCATTCTTCTTTATTAGTTTATATCATTTTAAAAGTAATTGGAGTCATCAAAAAAAAAGAGTTGAGAAAATAAATCCATCTTCCTTCTTTGTAGAGATGGCATTTACTCTCAATTTCAGTTCGTATATTGAGTAGCTTTGAATTCCTTTTTTCTCTTCCTATAATATATTTGTTTCAAGGTGTGGCTTTCTGGGCAAGGGAAAGAGGATATATATATATGTATATATGTATATAAAAGTTTTGTAAAAATAAAAGATATTAATACAATTTTTAAAGAGTTAACAGAGGTATGAAACAAATTGGTCTAAAGTTTTAGTCACAGTCTTATATGTGTTCTGACTGCTATTTATGGTCCATACAAGGCTGAACTGAAATGTCTGACATCACTCTTAGTGAAAGCCAAAGCCGGTGTGGGGTCAGAGAGCCAAGGGAAGTGTGGGTAGGAAACAGTCATTGAGTCATGATAGGGGAATGTGCAGATACTCATTTTTGATAACACTCAGCCAAACCATATTGTTGATTTTGGAAGATTTGGCGTGGGAACCTCAGTAGAATCCTGACATTTTTGGTGTGTATTTGTAAGTATGTTTCCTGGTGTGTTTAAGTGGTTTAAGCTAATTACTCCTTTTGTACTATAGTCAAAGAAGCATTGCCATAGTGGCCCCTTGGGAGTCTGTGTGTATGTTAACTCTCGGTTTTAGCACATGTACTATCTAAACAATGGGGTCACAGAATTTCAGAGATAAAAGTGTTCTCAGTGGTCCACCCAGGCCAACCCAAACCTAAAAATGGATCTACAACATAGCCACTAAGAGGTCATCCAGTCTTCATTTGAAGACCTCAAATGAGGGAGAGCCTGGTTAGATTAAATTAGATAAAACATTTATATTAAGTGCTTATTATGTGCCAACCACTATGCAAAGTCCTAGGGATATAAATACAAGCAAAGAGAAAGTTCCTACCCTCAAGGAGCTTTTATTCTAAAGAGGGAAAACAACACATAAAAGGGATCTGAAAAGAGAAAGGTGGTGATGAATAAGAGGAGTAGGTAGAAGAATAATCAGGAAAATCAGTTCTACAGGTTAATGAGTGGGAATGGTCCTTTTGGTGCTAGAGACCCCACTGACTATTAAATTATCTATATTTGATGAGACAATAAGATTTAAAGCCAGAAAACGTCATGTGGTCCATTCCACTCATTGTATTTGCATCCTTTAAGAAAGCTCCTTAGATACAGGAATGATTTTCATTTTGTATTTGTATCTCATTATGTGGCTAGCATCTAATGATGCTATATAGCAGAATAGAGTAATCCCTTAATAAATGTTTATTTATCCAAATGGATTGGATAAAGAAGCTGAAGCCCAGAGAAACTGTTAACTCTGCCTGCCATTCCAAGAGTAGTACCTGGTTCTCTTGACTCTAAATATCCCCTTTTTCCATTAAACCCTGGTTCCTCTCTACTATAAGAATAACTTGAGCTCATTTTTTTTTCCACTGAAGCATAATACTTTAATGTATAGATCTCTACATACATGAGCTTAATTATTATAGCAGTTTGGAGAATACAGTTTGGGCTAATGTTCATGTCTCATGTTCTGTCTCACTTTTAGTGAAAACTTTTTAAATTATAAAATAATATACAAAATTTCAAAGGAAACCAATTATGCTGAAATACAATTAGCAATTTATATATATGTATATATGTACATACACACATATATTAAAAGTTCATAAGCTTCAAATTAAAAACCTTTGCTCTAAACAGATTTTATTGTCTGAGAGAAATATAGGTGATTATGGACACTGCTTTGAATAAGCATTTAAAATATGCAGGCTTTATTTATAGGGTGGAATAATATTTGGATGGCCAAGTTTTCATTGTGTCCAACTAATTTATGCAAGCCACATGTCATTAAGACAGCACCTTGACACCCCAGATGCCTATGGGAAAACTTCCCATATATACATTCCAGAAGTGCCTCCATGTGCTAGTACAAATCTATAGATAAACTTAATTATAGGCATGCTCCAAGACCTCAGAAATTGATCTCACTCTCCCTCATGTCTCCTTCCTCTTTACACTTTCCTTGTGGTTCCACCACTCTTGTTTTCTACTTTATTATCCCTTAAACATATGAAGCCAAGGAAGAAGTGACAAGACTACCCCTGAAAAAGCAGGTGGGAAATTAATAAGCATTTATTAGGTCTCTCTTATGTGCCGGGCATTATGTGAAATGTTGGGAATCCAAAGAAAGGCAAAAGGAAGTGCCTGTTCTTTTTTTTTTTTTTTTTTTACAAAATATATGAGTGATTTTTCTACATTGACCTTTGCAAAAAACTTTTTTTTTCCAAATTTTTCCCCTCCTTCCCCCCATCCCCCACCTCTAGATGACAGGTAATCTAATACATGCTAAATATGATAAATTATATGACAAATACAATACATGTATACGTATCTATACAGTTATCTTGCTGCACAAGAAACATCAGATCTAGAAACAGAAGAAAAAAAACAACCTAAGAAGGAAAACAAAATGCATGGAAATATTCACAGAAAGCATTAAGATGCTGTATTGTGGTCCACACTCAGTTCCCACAGGCCTCTCTCTGGATGTATGTGGCTATCTTCATCGCTGAACAATAGGAACTGGTTTGAATCACATCATTGTTGAAGAGAACCATGTCCATCAGAATTGATCATTGTATAGTCTTCTTGCTGTGTACAATGTATTTATAGCAGCTCTTTTTGTGATAGCAAAGAACTGGAAATTGAAGGGATTCCCTTCAATTAGGGAGTGACTGAACAAGATGTCCTGTCACTGTAGATACTGGAGATCAGCAGATCGGTTAGAGCTAAATCAGTAGATTTGAGAATCATCAACAAAAAGATGATAATTTAAATCTATAGGAGTTGATGAAATCATCATTGATAACTTTGGAAACAGTAATTTTCATGTCAGATGAGGTCAGAAGCAAAATGTAATGGATTAAGAAGAGAATAACAGGAGAGGAAGTGGAGACACTTTTTATAGATGGCCTTCTTAAGGAATTTAGCCATAAAAGGCAGAAGAGATATGGGATGAGAGTTAGTGGGGATGGATGGATCAAGTGAGAGGTTTTTTTGTGCTTTTTTTAAAAATGGGGGTGGGGATCATGTACATATTTATAAACAACAAAGAAACATCCAGTAGATAAAGAGAAATTGAATATAATTGAGAGAATAGGAGCGATAGACGGGGCAATCTGTTGGAGGTAATAGGATAGGATGGGATTAGCTATGCAGGTAGAAGGGTTTCCCTTGGCAATGAGAAGAGTCACTTCTGGATGAGATTGGGGCGAAGGAGGAGTTAGAAATAGAAGACATCTGAGTGATATAGGATGAGGAGAAGAGGTGGGGGTGGGGGAAGTCATGGGAGGTTTGGCGTTTGAGGGTTGAAAAAGGTTGGAAGAGGTGTTATGAATGGGATACTGTATTAACCAGGAATGGAGAGAAGGATTGTCTGGTAGCAGTGAAGTACCTGTGAGCAGGGAACCAGTTAATGTTATATAACATACATTTGCACTAGACTAATTTTCTTTATGTTTATCCAGCAGCACATTTATAGAAGCAAAGGCATCAGATGGTGGGAGTAATCCAATGCTGAAGCTTGGCAGGGCATAATCAGCAATATGCTGAGGGGACACGGGACTCAAGAGAAAGCATAAAGTTGATCTTGTTTATCAGGGGATCAACATGGAGAAAGAAGGACACTGTGGCCAGTGCAGGATGAGAATCAGGGAGAGAACTGGGAGGAGTAGGGCATGAGAAATGAGTAGACTGAAGAATTTGGAGGCTGGAGTATTTGAAGGAGTATCAGTAAGTATGCTGAAGTTCCCTATGATGTGAGCAAGAGTGAAGAGGGAAGATGTGAGCTAGGTACTGAACTTAAGGAAAGAAGGGCATCATTCTGTACGTCTGTAGACAATAGATAACAGGATTTTGATTAGGTTATTTATTATATGGATCTCAAAAGAGCAGAGTTTACTGAGTGATAGTAGTTAGAAGAATCTAGACATAAAACATCTCAATACCATTCTTCCTTGATGAGCTATACCCTAGGCATGCCTAACATGGGGCTGGAATTTCCACCTAAATCTGAGAAAGAATCATGTTTTAAGGCAAGAAAGTAGGAGTTAATGGGCTAAACAAGACCCTGGGCCTTTAGTCTACTTGATTGCCAGGGGCCAACAGAGACCAGCAACATCGGGGATAGACAAGCAGTACAGTATTCAAGAAGATGATGCTCTGACTGTTAATGAGAATGTTGCATGTTGATATGGGAGAAGAAGAATGAAATTACCAACTATCAGAGGTAGACAAGAACACTAGTAGACATACCTCAGAGTTGTGATGCAGGAGATGGAGGTTGTCATAAACAACAAAATTGAATTGAGGAGGGTTCTGGAACTACAGAGTCCAAGGCAAAAAGTGAAAGAGAAGCTGTGTAAATAGCAGTTAAACAGTTAAGGTCAACTGTTGGTCCCATACTTCTGTGTGATTTTTTTTTTGCCTAGGTTAGCCAGAAAGTGGATAATAATTAAATGTTATTCTTGACATAAGGACCTGAATAGCTTAATACAAAAACTAATCCAACAGGTTTTTAATATGAGTCCTTGGGCCCATGCAATTTTTTTTTAATACAAAACCAAGAGGAAGTTATAGAAAGATCAAGATTTGTTGACTATAGTTTGCTCAAAATTCTGCTGTCCCACAACAGTTCTAATTGCACCTATTTACCCCAGGGATTACGTATGGGGAGGGACCAATACTTTAAGTGGGATCTTTTTAGAGATAATCTACCAGCCCTATCTATCTCAGAACTTAAAATTGCTGAGGCTTTGGCAAGTCAATGAGGTGACAGTGATATTTGAAATGTCTAAATTTGCTGTTAAATATTCAATCCAAATTTAATGATACTCCCCGAGGAGGAGACTAACTTTTCTTTTTCTTTTTTTATTTTTTATTAATACTTTTTATTTGCAAAACATATGTATGGGTAATTCCTAAACATTAACCCTTACAAAGCTTTCTGTTACAAATTTTTCCCCCCTACTCCCCACCCCTCCCCTAGATAGCAGGATATCCACTACATGTTAATTATGTTAGAATACTTAAGAAATCGAATATATGTACAGTTATTGCCACACATCATTTTTTTTGTTCAGGAGAAATCGTATCTACAAGAAAGAATAATCCGATAAAGGAAATACAATGCAAGCAAACCTCAATAGAGAACATGAAAATGTTATGTTGTGGTCCACATTTCACATCCCTCTCTCTGGGTGTATATGGCTCTCTTCGCCAAACAATTGGAACTGGTTTGAAGCATTTCATTGTTGAAGAGTCATGTCCCTTAGAACTGATCCTCATATAGTATTGTTGTTGCCATGTATAATGATCTCTTGGTTCTGCTCATTTCACTCAGCATCAGTTCATGCAAGTCTCTCCAGGCCTCTCTGAAATTGTCCAGCTGGTCGTTTCTTACAGAACAATAATATTCCATAACATTCATATACCATAATTTATTCAGCCACTCTTCAATTGATGGGCATCCATTCAGTTTCCAGTTTCTAGCCACTACAAAAAGGGCTGCCACAAACATTCTTGCACATGTGGGGCCCTTTCCTTCTTTTATGATTTCTTTGGGATATAAGCCCAATAGAAACACTGCTGGGTCAAAGGGTATGCATAGTTTGATAACTTTTTGAGCATAGCTCCAAATTGCTCTCCAGAATGGTTGGATCCATTCACAGCTCCACCAACGATGCATCAGTGTCCCAGTCTTCCCACATCCCCTCCAACATTCATTGTTATCTTTTCCTGTCATTTTAGCCAATCTGACAGGTGTATAGTGGTACCTCAGAGTTGTCTTAATTTGCATTTCTCTGAGCAATAGTGATTTGGAGCACCTTTTCATATGATTATAAATAGTTTTAATTTCATCATCTGAAAATTGTCTGTTCATATCCTTTGACCATTTATCAATTGGAGAATGGCTTGAATTCTTATAAATGTGAGACAATTATCTATATATCTTAGAGAGGAGACCTTTATCAGAACCCTTAAATGTAAAGATAATTTCCCAATTTGATGCTTCCCTCATAATCTTGTCTGCATTAGTTTTGTTTGTACAGAAACTTTTTAACTTAATATAATCAAAATTATCTATCTGGTGTTCAATTAAGAGTTCCAGATCTTCTTTGGACATAAATGTATTCCATTTCCACAGGTCTGAGAGGTAAACTATCCTATGTTCCTCTAATTTGCTTATAATATCACTCTTTATATCTAGATCATGAACCCATTTAGATCTTATCTTGGTGTGTGGTGTTAGGTGTGGGTCCAGCCTTAATTTCTTCCACACTGGTTTCCAATTTTCCCAGCAGTTTTTGCCGAATAGTGAGTACTTATCCCAAAAGCTGGGGTCTTTGGGTTTATCAAACACTAAATTGCTAACGTTATTACCTAGCTTGTCCTGATATCCTAACCTATGCCACTGATCGACTGCTCTATTTCTCAGCCAGTACCAAATGGTTTTGATGACCGCTGCTTTATAATATAGTTTTATATCTGGTACAGCAAGGCCACCTTCATCTGTCTTTTTTTCATTAATTCCCTTGAAATCCTTGACCTTTTGTTCTTCCAAATGAACTTTGCTACTATTTTTTCTACATCTGTAAAATAATTTCTTGGGAGCTTGATTGGCATGGCACTAAATAAGTAAATTAGTTTGGGTAGTATTGTCATTTTTATTATATTCACTCGGCCTACCCATGAACACTTAATGTTTTTCCAATTGATTAGGTCTGATTTTATTTGTGTGGAAAGTGTTTTGTAGTTTAGTTCATATAGTTTCTGACATTTTCTTGTCAGATAGATTCCCAAATATTTTATGCTATCATCCGTTATTCTGAATGGAATTTCTTTTTCTATCTCTTGCTGCTGAACTTTGTTGGTAATATATAAAAATGCTGATGATTTATGTGGATTTATTTTGAATCCTGCAACTTTACTAAAGTTGTGAATTGTTTCTAGTAGTTTTTTAGTTGAGTCTCTAGGGTTCTCTAAGTATACCATTATGTCATCTGCAAAGAGTGATAATTTGGTTTCTTCATTACCTACTCTGATTCCTTTTATCTCTTTTTCTTCTCTTATTGCTAAAGCTAACATTTCTAATACAATATTAAATAGTTATGGTGACAGTGGGCAGCCTTGTTTCACTCCTGATCTTATTGGGAATGGTTCTAGTTTGGAGGAGACTAACTTTTCACAGGATAAAAAAGTACATTAGACAGACAGAAGTTTATTGGTTGGAATGTGGACAAGAAATTCATTGATTGGAATGACTCTTACTGTCTATGAAGTATCCCTCCACTTTGTTGAAACTGATCCCTCTATCTTTATTCTTGTTATGATAATTTTTTACTTATTCCAAAATCCCACTCTATCAACTATCCATCCTTGTTTTTTTTAAATTAACTCCTTAATTGGTTCCTTCTTTTTTTGGCCTACAAATGGTCTCAAATACTCCTACCCCTAAAAACAAAACTCAAACAAGTAATCAAAAAAACAAAAAGAAAACTATTTCTTAACTTTCTTAATATCCTGAACTTCATATACTATTATCTCTTGACATGAGGCAGCTAGGTGACACAGTAGAACACCAGGCCTGGAGTTCCCAGGCACTTAGTAGCTTAGTGACTCTGGGCAAGTCACAATCTCTATTTGCCTCAATTTTTTACAATTCCCTCTTCAATTGTAAAAAAGGGGATATTAATAGTATCTAACAGAGTTGTTGTGAGAATTAAAGTTTAGCATAGTATCTTTAACTTAGTAGGTGCTTAATAAGAGCTTATTCCACCCATCTTCATTACCAAACATTGATCACTTCTTAATTGTTCTTACCATCCCATCCCACCTAGCATTGTAAGATGAATCTTTCTGTGATTCTTTTATCAGACTAGAATTAATATATAATATAAAAACAAAGGGCATCAATAAAAACAAATTATTTTTTCAAAAAAGGTTATCAGTATTGTTCTTCAGACTATCCATAACCTATTCTCCCTTCTGCAGCCCAATTATAAAAAAAGAACCTTGGGGTTTTTACTTTGTGGGTTAGTGGAAAGAACATTGAAACTGGAACCATAGGAGCTGGGTTGGTTATAGAGTGCTTGGCTAGAGTATGGAAAATCTAGATTCAATTCCTAGATACCAGCTGGGTGATCCTGGACAATTCAATTAATCTTTTTGGGCCTTAGTTCTCTAATCTATAAAGAAAAGTATAATAGTATCTATTTCACAGCAATGCTATAAGGCTCAAATGTTATAGTAAGATATAGTAAGGTAAAGCATTTTGTACAAATGTCAGCTGTCGTATTTGATATCATTATTGTCTGTCATTCAAAGTAGGTCACTCCCTCACTGAGCCTTAGTTTCCTTACTTGTAAAATGAGAGCCTAGATCAGATGGCCTCCGAGGTCCCTTGAAGCTTTTATCTTTGAGTGTTTGATCAATGATCTCCAATGATTTATCCCCCATGGAGTCTCTTCACTTGAGCTATTTGCCCTTTGCCAACAAAGGAATTTCTTTCTGCACTAATGATGAAATCATGGATTTCCACTCTCCCCCTCCCCCAAGTTTTAAAGAAGCATATTCCATCTTATTAAACTTGGCCCATCATTCTTGTCTGTCGAGATCTTTTAGACCCTAATTATTTTATCTAATATATTAGCTATCCCCCTCAGCTTTGAGGCACCCGCTAATTAGATATACATGCCATTTATCTTTTGTCCCAATAACTTTTCAAACTGCTTTTCTGATAATTTATTTTTCCTCATGCTGATTTGGAGGACTGCTGAACATTTTTGATAGCCCTTTATTGGAAGGGAGAATCTAATGATAGATAGTATATCTAAGTGAAATGTATATGTATAATACTTATAAATTTTCAAACTGGGGATGTGAGCAGGTGATCTTTATGATTATTAAAATTGTTTAAAACATGATACACTGAATATATGCATGTATGCACACATATGCATATGTATAATATCTTGCGTATATTTTCTAATGAACAATAGCCACACCCAATTCTGTATAGCATCTCCTAATATCTTATTATAAAGCTTTGAATTGAGCTCCACATTATTGCTCATTTTGAAAAGAACATTAGAAAATGGCTTCCAAAAGGATTTGCCATCCAAAAAGAAAGGAAAAGGCTAGGTCAAATTTGAAGCCTGCTAATTCTCTGAGCTCTCTTTTTAAAATAAGAGCAAAGAAAATAGGCAGAAAAAGTGAAGAAAAGAAAAATGAGTGGAAATGATTAGCCTCATGACCTTATGCTGTTTTTCCAGGCTTTATGCACTGTTCCATTGTTCAGATGAATAAAATTAGCATATTCAATTTGGCTACCAAAAAGAGGCTGAATAAGTAAATTACTAAGTATCTTCAAATAAAGACCAATTTAAACATTTTACAAAGGAAGCTTGTTGGGGACACTTTCACTTTGTAAATGGTTCCTTCCCCTCAATCTATTCTATTGTCTTAATGATTTCAATTATTTTGAGTTGAAACACAAGTGCATGAAATTTGAAATTTTAAAATAATTTATTGGAAATCGATTAAGGGAAAAAAATGTCATAGTTGACACCCTTTTTACTTTTGTGAAAAATGACTTCAATAGTAACTATATCTTAAGCCACTACTTTAGCTTTTATTTAGTTTTTAATGTTTTAGATTATGTTAAAGCACAAGGCCTATGATTTGCAAAGTCCAGCTATGGGGAAAAACCCCAAGGAAAAGTTGTTAATGGAAGAAGAACAAAATAAAGACCCCAAGGAGAAGTTGTTAATGGAAGAAGAACAAAATATTGAAGTGAATTATGTGCATGTAGGAAATTCCACTTGATAAATGTGTACTTCTAAACCAAAATTGGAACATTTTAAACAATTTCAAAAGCTTTTTTTTTGAATGAGAAGGAATAATTTATTATCATCTGACATTTTTTAGTGCCCAAAGTATTTTAAGAGTTCCTTATTCCCGAAGAAACATAGCAAGAAGTTTAAAAAGGTGGTAAATTGAGGGGGAAAAGTAATACTTACAGATTTTTCTTCCTTAAAAGAAAACATAAAAATGTCACAAAAGTCTAGCAGGCCATTCCAAACAATTAATATTTGCTATTCAATTTCTCCCAAGTTGTTTGTTGTTGTTGTTTGTTTGTCCTCATTCTGGAAGAGAACCATGACATCAGGGAGATGATGTTATGACTTGCAGATGATTTAGCTTTAAGTGGTTTAGGGCTGTGCAAAGTCACCAGCTTCACTGTGTCCTGGAGCCACAGTCCAGGGGCAAGATATAGATCAGGATAACTGGGGATGGTCTCTTTCTCCCATCCTGCCCCACCCAAAATAAAATAGAAGATAGAGTATCAGACTTGCAACCAGGGACCTGGTTCTAATTCTGCCATAGTTATTTACTAATTTGACAACCATGGGCCAGTCACTCAGTTTTTTAGATCTTTCAGTTTCTTAATCTGTAAATTGGGGCTAAAAACAGCTTCATTACTTTTGTTGTGAGGATGCTTTGAAAGTTTTAAAATCTATATAAATGAGGGTTATTATTATAAAATAGAACTGTTTCTGTAGAGTGAAATCAATATTTCTAGTCATGTGATCAACAAGATGGAGGACTAGACATTCTTTCCAACCCTTATGACCTCTCAAACTTCTCTAAAATAGTAATTATGTGCAAGCGATAAAGCAATTTCAGCTGTCTCCCTGATAGAGGACACCAAGAACCTAAATGAGAAATTGCAGGAGGGAACAGAATAATGTGTTCCAAAGAGTAAAGGCCGTCAAGATGCAACCCAAGGTGACCTATCCAGAAAATCTGAGCCTAACCATTAATGAAAAAAAAAAAAAAAGATGGACATTCAATTTAAAAAGGAGCTTGAAAACATTCCAAGAAAGAAGAAATGATTTACTTATAAACCTCCCCCTCCCCCAGACAATAGTTTTACAAGAAAGGTAACCAGATACAGAAACAAAATGTAACAAAAACAGCAAAATACCTACAGAGAAATCATTAAGAGGTTGGAAAGAAGTGATGCTGGAGAAACAGGCCTGAAATATCCTGGATTAAAAGACCCCTTTCTCCACACCCCCTAACTCACCAGTGAATCAATGATTATTGAACAAAGTAACAGAACAGGAGGGTGTATAAAAAAGGAAAGGGGGGGAGAAGAAAAGAGAATATGTGATGGACCTTAATAAAATGAAAGGCTAATAATGAAGAAAAAATAACTTCTATATTTCTAGGAAGAAACATGTCTACAGTATAATGGTGAAGAGGGAAAGGGAAGAATTGAAACAGGGAAAACAAATAGGGAAATCTTGTTTCAGTGGTGGGAGGACGTATTATGGATGACATCTTCCACGGAAGAACATATTCTAAAATGGGAGATTAGGATCTTACGATAGGGATAGGGATTTTGTCGTGCAGTCATTTCAGTCATATCTGATCCTTCATGACTCCATTTGGGATTTTCTTGGTAGAGATACTGAAGCAATTTGCCATTTCCTTCTTTAGTTCATTTTATAGATGAGGAAATTGAGGTAGACAGCTAGTATCTTATTATTATTATAATAAATAGTAAGATGAACCTTCCTGACTTCAGGTCCAGTATTCTATCTACTATGCACTTAGTTGCCTTATGGATACGGTGCCTACAAATCAACCTACTTCATTCCCCTCTCTCTCTTCATCCAAGGGAAATAACAATTAACTAAGAATAGAAGATTGGCACAAAAGGAGTTAAAATGATGACCAATTCCACCATCTTCTGGAGGTTTTAATACAACAGCAATTCATGTATGATAGAAGTCATAGCCTCTGAGCATTTTCCCTCACAGAAGACCACAGACATTTTTCCCATGCCTGAGGAGCATGACTCAATCCTTTAATCGCCTGGTATTATGTCTTCTGTTTCCTTTGGACAGCATGTTCATAAAGTTCATTTGCAGAATTATACCAGTTGGACCTGCCACACCTTAGGTATGATCTCTTTCAGCCTAAATGGCTTTTAATGTTTGAAACTTGTTTCTTGTAGACCATCATGGGAGTCTGACTAGGATTATAGGGTGGATTTTAGAGATCACCTAGCACAGAGACATTAGACTAAGCCAGCTCTCACATAGATTGATTACCCTTTGTTTGGAGTGTTGAACTTGACAGAGAAATACTTGAGTTCAAATTCTACTTCACATAGTTACTATTTATTTAACCCTGGGCAAGTAATTTAATATCTCTCATTTTTAGTGTCCTCCCTTTATTAAATAGGAATAATAATAACACCTACTTCTCAGGGTTATTGTAAAGCTCAAATGAGATAACATACATATAGTGCCTTGCAAACCTTCAAGCCTATACAATTGTTACCTATTGTTATTCCCTCTTTGAAAATGCTATTGGTTTCACAAGTAATTGTCACCCAGGGCCATCTGCATTTTCACAGGACACTATCTGTGCCTGGAACACTCATTGTTCTTCTCTCCATCTCCTGGCTTCCCTGACTTGTTCAAGTTCCAGTTAAGAATCCCACCTTTTACCTTTTTTTTGATTTTCCCTTAACCCTGGGGCCTTCCCTCTGAGATTACCTTCAGTGTACCTTCTATGCATCTTGTATTCATAAGTTATTTTTCTATTGTGTCTCCTAGACTATGAACTCTTTAAATACAGGGACAGTTTTTGCCCTTTTTTTTGTATTTTCAGCCCTTAGCACAATGGTGCATACATAGTAAGCACTGGTATATAGAAAGCACTTAATAAGTGTTGATTGATCCAGAAAGATTATATATAAAGCCACATACATACATTACCAGAAAAAGACACATAAGGTAACAATAGCCCAGGTTTCCTATCCCACTCAGATTAAGGGCAAAATTCAAGGCTTTCAGTTTTCCTCTGCCTAGACGTCAAATTCCTCATCTGTTTTCTGCTTTTGCTTATCTGCCAAATTTTGGCTGCTTACTATATATAAGATACACCATTCTTAGACCCTTAAGGAAGCTATCATAGCTCTTGATTCCATTCTAAAAAAGTACTCTTAATTATAGATGTCTTTGGGAGTCTCTCTAAGTTCTGGTAGATCCCAAAGATCTAGAGGAAAACTCCAAAGCGATTTTAATTCTGATTACAGCATCATGGTCTAGGCTTATAGGACATTATTTTTCTCTTTAACACTTTCACTTTCTAGTCATTGCAATCAAGCCACGTTCACTTTACCTATTACTCTCCAGTTACTGAGTAGAAACTACATTTACATATATTTACATATTAGCAAGTTCACACATCAGCCTGCTTTGACTCTGTAACTCTCCTCTTTGTCTCTCTGCCTAGGCTGATCCTGCACTATTTGAAATAAAAGTGTAGTTAGGTAACAACAACAGCAATAATAATAAAACATAATGTCTCATAGGGATATAGTGCTTTATACTTTCCAGAATGCTTCCATTTCCATTATCTCATTTGATGCGTGACAAAGTGAATTACAGTAGTCATGGCCCAAAAAGGGACATTTTCTGAACTTTTTTTCAGGAAATTACTTGGAAGGACGCCATTTCCACAGAACTTTTACATGACACAGGAAATTTTCCGGGGATGGAGATTACATTATAATGCAAGTCATTCCATCTTCATAAAAATTAATTCTGATTTTCCCTTTACAAATGAATTTATGCAACTAGGTCAGTTATTGGGGATTTTTTTTTAAGTTTCTGGTCTGAGTATTGATGGATATATAACATACTGGCATAATTTTCTCATTTCCTGAAACATGTTTTGAAAGTCAAAAATATCATAAAGCACCCAAATATCTTATATATATGTTTAAAAGCATGGTCTTTGCTTCATATTTTAAACCATTTACTTAAAATATTTTATGACATAATGATTTACTTCATTTTAGTCATTTAAAATGCTTTTGAGTTTGGGGGTAACCAAAGAGTAAGTAATGAGATTATTAGTCATCTACTTATTTGAGACATTCACATAAGTCATTCTTAAGGAATTTTGTTTTTTATGAGATGAACTAGAAATTTACTAAAACATAAGCTTTGGAGGAAAGTTCTGAGTCTCAGTTTCCCAAACCTTCAGTGTAATTGACATAAAATCAAGCAACTGGATATTTACTATTTTACCTTTGTAAAATTTAAAGTAATGAATCAAACTTTAAGCTTTGAGAGCTTGGTACTTCATTAGTTCTCTCTTCCTTACTTTCCCGTGTTCTATAGGTTTGTTTAGTGAAAGCTTCCTGAGGAAACTTTTTTTTCCTCTTTTTTTTTTCTTCATATCTTGATTCTACAGTTTTCTTGCATATAGTAGGTGCTTATTGCTTTTTAATTAAATTAATGACTTAATCATAGAAATCAAAGGGATTATAGAGCTCATTTAGTCTACACATGCTCACTCCCACTTTCATTTTGCAGATAATGAAAATGTTTCCTAAAGAAGTTTAGTGGCTTGCCCAAGTATACCCAGTGGCAGAACCTGGAATCAAATCCAGGTCCTCTGATACCAAGTTCAGTGGTCCTTCCACTAAAAAGGGCTTGGTGGGGGAAGAGAAGCAGGGGAGGATCAAGCATTTGTCTCATGTTGTCCTTTTCCATATTTCTGTACTTCATCCTTTTGCTTTAAGAGGACTTTCTCCATCTCTACTCACCCTTACCTTAAGCACCCATTACTTTGTTCAAGTTCCTTCCTTCCTTCAGGGATATCTTAACTGCTAACTAATTTACAAAGTGGTCTGAAGTAAACACACAAAAAGATATAAAATTGTAATGGTCCATACACTGCCAAGAGATGAAGTGGCTTAAAAGATAATCCCAATAAGCATAACTTCTCTCAGAACTACCAGTTAATTCTCATCATCTAGAGGTGGTTAGGATAGGTAGAGGTGGGTTTTTCCCTCATGAGCAGGAACGTGGACATTTTTACAACTCTGTCATTCTAATATAGGCCTCAGCCTCTCTGAGTACATCAAGAATGAATAAACTAGATAAGAATAAATTGAGTTGATAGGATTCCCTTTGCTTTTAGCATATGCATTTATGAATTTGAGTCCTTCTTGCTTTTTCGGTCTGTATACCTCCCCCATCCTCTCTTTAAGAGGAAAGAGCTTCTTCTAAACAACTGGTATCAAGCTTGGTGCAGATATTCCTTGGGTATTAGGAAATATAGGATAGGAGCACTGGAGAAGCTTCAGAGGTCCAGATACAGATTTAGGAGTCATTTACATAGAGATGATAAGTAAAGCCCTGGAAGAAGATGAGATCACTAAGGAAAGTATAAAGAGAGGGGAGAAAAGATTCACAAAAGAATCTTGGGGACACTTGTAGTTAAGGAATAGAAAGAAAATGAGAAATTAGCAAAAGAGACAAAAGGAACAGTCAGACATAGAGGAAAAAACTATTGAAGAGCAATATAATTCAAATCAATGGAAGAAAATGTTAAGAGGCTGGTCCATACAGTTAAATGCTACAGAAAACTCAAGAAAAATAAGAACCTTGATAATAGATGGAGCCTGGCCCTAGTATTTTAGGTTTGTTATTAGAATGAAATGAGACACAAGAGATTATTGAACAATTGTTCATCTCAAGTTTATTCAATTTAGGGGAAGAGAAGAAAAAAGAATTAAACATGTATATGTGTCCATATGTATATATATATGTACATACATATGCACACATAGACCTACTATGTGCCACATACTGTGCTGAGCACTTTTTTATAAGTATTTTGCAGTTGAGGAAACTGAGGCAAATAGAGGTTAAATGATCTGCCCAGGGTCACACATCTTGTAAGTCCCAGATTTATCCAGAATCAGTCTTCCTGACTCCAGGTCCACCATTCTACTGGGCCACCAACTGCCTCTATAACCTAACAAGTCTTCCTGCCTCTGTGTTGCCCCTTGTGATCTATCAGCCAAGCTTCTGAGATAAGCTAAAGCCTTCAAGGCTATTTTCACTCAAGTGACCTTGAAATGAGGTCAACTAGCCTAGTGGATAGTTCTGCAATCCAAGAGAATGGCCTAATTCACTTTCAGGAAAAACTGTCCTAACATGAATGGGGAGGGAGAGAGGATGGTGGTGGTAAGATACTACTCCCACCACAACCCTGGCCCCTCATTGAAGTGGACACCCAAATTGGACTTAGCAGAAACAAACCATTAGAGAAAGGGGATAAAAGTCATTTTGAAGTGTTTAAAGAATGGATGATGAGGAAATATAGAAAACAAAAGTAGATTACCCTTTCTAGTTTGGCAATAAAGGAGAAGCCAGAGATAGGGTAATAGCTTGAGAAACTGACACCTTCAAGGAAAGATTCACAAGAATGCAAATGATTATTTGTAGGCTAAGGGAAAGAGCTGGTAGAGAAGAGGAGATGGAAGATGCACGGGAGAGAGGAGATAGCTGGTGAAACATAGTGCTGGAGGAGACAGAATAGAACTTTAAGGACACAGATGCAGAGGGTAGTTTTGTCTAGAAATGCCATCCCCCATGTTCAGAGAAAAGGGAGAAAAGAACAGAGAAAGGAATAGTGAAGTAGAAGAAAGAAATGAGGGAACTCAAATCACCCTAGCAAAAGCAGGATACAATGTCTTCTGCTTAAAGGGGGAGTAGAGTAAGTATTTAGGAAGCCTGAAGAAAGAAGAGAAGTTGGGGTAGCTGGGTGGCACAGTGGATAGAGCACCAGCCCTAAAGTCAGTAGGACCTGAGTTCAAATCTGACCCTGTGTGACCAATTGCCTCAGCAAAAAAGAAAAAAGAGAAGTTTTGGAAAAATATTGTAGGAAACATGATGGTACCAATAAACCTCTCTAACCAGGGCTATTCATTTGAAAGGTTTTGAATGGTCTCATGATTCTCCACCTTTGGTCAGGATTGCCTGTCCACCAAACAAAGATTGGAATACAAAAATCTATGGCATATACACAAATAGAAAAAAAAAGGATCTAAGATTAGAATACAAAAATTTATAGAAATTGAGCTCCTTGAGGGCAGGTACTATTTATCCTTTTTGTCTTTATATCTTGCAATGCCTAGTACGTAGAAGATGCTTAATAAGTGTGTGTTGATTGATTGTTAAGAATACTCTCTGCTAAGATCCAACTTCTCTCCAAGAAGGAAGAGAAACAGAATTTAATTAAGATCCTTTCCCCTCAAACTTATTTCTGAGGTTCAAAAAGGCTAAAAGTGGGAGCTTAATTCATGGAACACTAAACCATTTCTAAGGATACCATAGTAACCTTTGAAGAAGGGTTGGATTTAGGGAGCAAATTGTCATTGAAAATTTTGCATTATATGATATAATTATTACCTTGTGATGTTTAATGATAGAAGTTACTGGTATCTAACAAGACTATTGGAATGTGCTTCCTTTAAGTTAAGGCACACTGCAGTCCTGCTTCCTAGATAAGAAGTAAATATAACTTGAATTGGCATAAATTGTGGATTGTAATAATTTTTAGATATCTTCTAGATTATTTTTTAAACTCTTGTTTTCTCCCTCTCCCTCTACTCCTCTATTGCTTTAAGACTCACTAGATTTCTCTATGTCTAGGTTATATTTTCTTAACACTTTGTACACTTGTTCTAAACCATTTTTTATTTAGTCTTTATAATAACAAATTCATAGTCTCTAATATGAACTGTCTATATCTTTCCTATTAAAGGCCTTCCCTCTCTTTCTCAAAGTGAAGAAATATTTACTATTGAAAAGCTACCATTCTTGACTTACACAAGTAAACTTGGAAAGGGGAAAAAAAAAAGATTGAATTCATGGGTGGGTATACATACCTACTTCAATAGACCTTGAAAATAACCAGTTATGATTGAATATATAAACATCTAACTTAATAGTGGGATTTCATAAGTAGGTTTCTTTATTCAGAATGGAACATAAATTTCATCAGTCCCAGTAAGACTGCTGGGGGCTGAGATTCTCATGTAATGCTGGGGAGAATACCCAAAGTCTTATATGTATTAAAACTATAATCCTCTGCCTTGCCCCTACCCACAATCCAAAAAAAAAATTCTGGATTCCAGTACTGCTCTAGAACTTCAGAAGTTTCTTAGGCCAAGCTGCAGATATGAGTTAGGACCGAGTTAGTCCTAAGAGATTCAGAGGCATCTATTCTCATGTCTACCAACTGCCAGCCCAGAAGATACTTTGGTAGAACAAGGAAACTCCCTTCCAAAAGAGGGAATCAGCTAAAAATAATAATAATAATAATAATAATAATAATAAATTTTACAGTGTTATCATTCCAGATAGACCCACCACAAGCTTTTTTACCCCATGCCAATCAAAATCCTGTAACTTAAATATTTCACTGGACTTTGTGATAGCTAGTAGTTATAGAGCACTAAGTATTATGAAGTGCTATATGTATGTTACCTCATTTGATCAGCACAATGACTCTAAAAAGAAAATGCAATTATTATCCCTATTTTAAAGTTGAGGGAATAGACTGATGGAGATTAAGTGACTTGATCAGGGCCACGTGGCTAATAAGTATTGGAGGCAAGATTTGGGGGTTGGGTCACCCTGACTCCAAGTCTTTACTCCAATTTACTCTATCACCCTGCTGCCTTAAAACAGCTTCAGAAGAAAGATGTGTCCTGGCGGTCTGAATCACCCCAAATCCAGCTTTGTTGCTTTCCCATATTACACCCCCCACCATGTCCAGATCCCTATCTTGAGCCCAAATGTAGTCTAGAATTTTGCAGAAATTCAGGAAGGTCACTTAGAACCAATTAGCAACTAATTGTTCCGATATTCACTTGTGTTTGACTCTGGAACCCCATGAATGCCAATAAAGTCCATGGTGTTTTCTTGGCAGATATTGAAGTGGTTTGCCATTTTCTTCTCCAGAGGAGTAAGACAGAGAGAGGGAAAATTACTTTCTCAAGATCACACAGCTAGTAAATGTTTGAGGTCAGATTTTGAACTCAGATCTGTCTTCCTGACTCCAGGGCTAGCGCTTTATTCACCTTGCCACCAAGAATAACTGGTGTTGACCAGCACATTTAAAATAAGTAATGTACTGCTAATCTAATGTTCGCATAGTATAAGAACACCCATAATTCCCCCCAAAAGTCCCTATCCCATCATGACCACTTCCCACTAAAGTGAACACCAAAGGGGAGAAAAAAGATTGCCAAGCTGTAGCCCAATATAATGATCCATTTAATAGCTCAAATCGGTAACTTCACTGACTCAGGGAACTATGAGGACCTGTCTTATCAATTCAATTGATCAATCTCTGCCAATTATAGTCTTTGGGAGTTCCCTAAGACACTGAGTACTTAATTAACTTCCCAGGATTTCACAGTCAATATGTATCAGAAATTAATTTTGAATCCAGAGCTGCTTAATTTTGAGGTCAACTCTCTCTCCACTTATTGTGTCATGCTGCTTTTCTCCAATACAAATCTTTTAAGATTTCTTCACCAGTTTAGCAATCCCGTCACAATTATTATAGTACTGTGCCTCATTTTTGTATTCATTTTCTGTCACTTGTCTTCACTTTCACACATTATTTTTATATATTATTTTAAAACTGAAGTTGGTCCTTGAAATGCCTGGGTATATACAAGGGTCCCTATAAATAATACCTGCTTTTCTTTTTTCGGTGTCTTAGTCTTCTGAATTCCATTCATTAGAGCTTTCTTCCTCTTCTGGCCTCACTTCACTTATACAATTTTATCTGCTGCATTAGCCTTTCCTTAGACTTTGACATATGCTCTCCCAAAATCAAAACTATGAAACAAACTTATCTCAGATTTTATTCCTCTCCTTTTTTTAAACATAAACTCTAAGATGGAGAGATTACTTTTGCCCAATGTTCCCATTGTTTCTACTCTAGCAATCAATTTCTCCTTGATGGTAAGAATCTGATCTAAAATAAAATTTCCTATTGTTGATTCCTTTACCTTTTGAAGGTTATGGAAAGTCAAGAAATTATTAGCTATTATTTTTTGGCAGAGAATGCATTCCATTAAACCTTTGCATTTTTGACCATTTAAATAAAGCCTGCCCTTTAGTTGTTTCCTTAGTCAGAGTTTCTGAATAGAAACTGAGGGTCATTTTCCTTTTTTTCCTGGGGACCTAGACACAATCAAAATGGGATGTATTTAAGGGAAATCCTGGTCTAGGGGTATGACCCAGAGAGGGAATGTATTATTCAGAAAGCCTTAGTTTGATCCAGATTAACATAAATCAGAACATTCAGTTCTGGAAAACTATTAGACTCCGGTTCACACAAAACAAACAACAAAAAAAAAACCCAAAGATGTATTTTGAAATGATTCCCCATGTTCTCCTAAAGAACTAGGCTAGTAAATGCAGAAAGCTTTTGACTTTGGCAGTAAAGAATCTGGGATCATTGCAATTGGATCTAAAGATCTATAAATACAACACACCACACACACACACACACACATGTTTTTCTTTTGGAAATGGTATAAGGGAAATTTATGTATTAAAGAAAGTGTATGTGTGTGTTCTATAAATTCCATTGAATTCATGTTAATTCAGAAACAAATGTTACCTTTATTATAATTAACATTTACATAGCATTTTAAGGTTTGTAACTGCACATATTAATTACATTTTCTTTTCACAATAACTCTGTGAAGTAGGAGGTATAAGCCCCATTTTATAAATTAAGAAACTGAGGCTAAAATCCATTCAAATGACTTGCCCAGGATCACATGGTTTATAAATGTCTGAGGTAGGATTTAAATATAGTCATGTCTTCATGACTCCAAGTCTAGCCTTTGTACCCACTGTGTCATCTATTAACTCCTTTTCCTGGGAAATTTGATTTTTTTCATTTGACAAATATTTACTCAATGTTTGCTACATACAGAGGTCACTGTGCTAAGTTCTCTAAGAGAGTTACTTTTGTAGGCAAACAAAATACTCATACAACACATATCCATATGGTGTGCTGGCAAATGGAAAAATATGTACATAGCACACATATTTAAAAGTTGAGCATATCATTAACATTTTCTCAATCTTTTTTTTAAATTTAGACAATCAATAAAATAAAAAAACAAGTTGATTTATATCATTTGCTGATTTCCTAAGTATAAATTATCACACTGAAAATTTAACAACTTGCTCCAGCACACCCCTGCATGTAACTATAACAAATGATATTAAGTATTAAGTGCAATAGAAAGGTACAAACAGAGCTCCATGTAGCATTAGAGAAGAAAAAGTTGTTCCTAATGTGGGAAATTTAGGAAGGATTTTTGGAGAAGTTAGCGCAAGAATTGGACTTTATCAGATACATGGTAATTCATGTGACAGTTACATCAATGCATGAGCAAGAGCCCGCTGTCAATGCTAAGAAGGATAAATAAATGACAAGAGAGAAGAAGAATTAGCCATTCGGAGAGTATTCAAATCATCTCAACAAGTGGTAAGGTACAGGTTGTGACAGATGTGAAGAAAGCTCTTATATAGTTATAATCCTGAAGATTTGGTCATTGATAAGGAATGGCAAGGAAAGAAAGAAGAATGAAAAAATTATTGGTTTTATTGACTAATAATTTGTCAGTGAGAAAGCAGTTTATCCTACAATAGAATTCTGGGATAGGAAAGGTATCATGAGAGGAGGGAATGATAAAGGAAATGAGAGTCAATTTAAGAGTAAGAAATATACCCACACTTCCTACTGGTCAGGTGAATTGGAGGCAGTGAGGGAAGTGGCCTCCAATGGATAATGAAACAATAGATTTGTCTTCTTCAGACATGTAACTATATTGCATTTCAAGTATCATAGAAAGCGCTAGTTAAAAAGTTTGCAGGTGTAAGAAAATTTGCTGAAAATAGAATATGAGTTGCATATGGAATGCTCAAAATGGAATGAGCTGAGAGATAGAGAACCTGGGAATTTTTTTCCGGACATAATTAGCTTTGTAGGTTTTCACTTTTTATTTTTGGAACCTTATGTTTCTTTTTCAAAGTATAGTCATGTTATTTGTCCTTCATTTTCAAAGATGATCAAGGACATCACAAGTGATGTGTTTACTTGTACATGAACTGGATTTAAGTGAGGCAGAATTCCACAAAGTAATCAGTCTCAATCTCTCTTCCAAGTCTAAAGCCAAGGCAAAAGCAAGAATGACCGACATTAGCTCAGGATGCAGTGGATGCCCTTGGCATCTTCTATGTCTGACTAAGCTTCTAGCACTCCACAATGCCTGCTTCAGCTGTCTTTGTGGCCATTAGAACAAATGTTTCTCACCTGCCCACTCCACATGGGGAGTTTTCATATTCTTGGGATAGACATCCCCAAGTCACTAATAGGTTTGAGGCCAGTTGCTACCTTCAATCCTCTTTAAACCTATTTGCAAACACGATTTACCAGGGTGTAGCCACTGCACATTTTGCAGCTTCTGGGAGATCACAGGTGAGAGTTGAATGCCAGGTGAATACTAAAAGTGGATGAGCAGCCCTGCAAAATATTTGGCAACCCCCACATCAGAGTTACTAGTCTTTCCAGCCCATCCCATACACCTTTCAATCATGTAGACACATACAGAAGAATTTCCTAATGATACTTCAGTCCTACTCAAAATTTACCTGATCTGCAGGAATAAAGCAAAACTGACCTGATATCCCCAAAGATCTTGAAACCATGATCCAAGGAGGTTTTTGAATAAAATTATATGCTGTTCCCACCTTTGGCCAGAACCTAATTGGACTTCAGAAACAGAGAGATGAACTATGGGATCAATGGTCATTTGTGTTAGCTACTTTCTCTTCCAAATCAAACTTGACCTTCCCATGCAGTCCTGAGATCACCTGTCTCTTCTGTACATTCACATCAGGCAACATCATTATTGATTAGAAAGAAAAACAAGTTATTGTAGAAATTGCCCAAGTGTACTTTTCCCTTTGCTAAAGATTGTTACAAGATTTAGGATTTAGGCTGGTCCAATATTTAAAAACAAACAAACGAGTTTGCATGGCATCCTAAGTAAATATGTCTCCCTCCCCTCCCCCATTGAATATTGGAGAAATTAACCATTGGGAACTAAAGGCTAAGAAAACCCTAAATGAAAGTGGTCACTTTAATTAAAATGAAAAGCAAACATTAACAAAGGAATCAAGCCTAACTCAGACCATCCACTTGCCTTTCATTAACCATTCAGAAGAGGTTACTGGAAGAAAAGGAGGAAAGGGACCATTTGTTTTATAATTTGCTTAAAGGCAAGGTAATTAAACTTTGTAATTTCCTTCTGTAGTCCTTAGATTTACCAAGGAGTTTATATGCACACATAACATATTAGTCTCTGAGTAACTCATTATGAAAAGCATTTAGAATGAAAAGATTTTCTTTCTGTCTTTTATCTTTAGTTTACTAATTCAATCATCCAGAAAATGGCAATTTTCTGTTAGAAGTGTCTCCCAGTACCTTGGAATAGAATTGCAGGAAGAATTTAAGTGTTCCCTCTGAAAGAATCCTTGAATGTTTCTCAGGAAGGTCATTTTGCTTGCTCAGAAAAAAAAAATGAAAATGATATGTTTGTCTGCATTGCGGATAAGCATAAAATCGGTTGGTCACATGGCTTTCCCCGCAAGGAGCCAAAAGGCAGTGAGATTATGTGACTGTATTGTGAATATATACACGATGGCCATCAGTTACATCTGAAACAGAGCCATGCACATGTCCGAGGTAAAAAAGGAAAGGGCCCTCAAAGGGAATATTCAGTTTTTCATCTGACTCTGGAAGCAAATTTGCAGTGTGTGCCCAGCAAACAGAAAAGGCTGGAAGGTTTATTTAAATTGGACCAGTGCACTGAGGAACTTAGAAAACATTGGAATTCAGACATGCCCTTGCAAAGCATTCAGAAAAGTCAGGTGTTGGCTCTTCCCTTAGCTTTGCTGCCTTTTGTCTTGGGTTATGCAGACCAATCTTTAGAGAAAGTATCTATCCTCTTAGCAGACCTCAGACTGTCAGGGGGTTGAATGTTCTGTGACACAGGCTGCATGGTGTCCTGTGACAAAGGGGAGATGTTGGAACAAAAATTATAGTTCTGTTTCATGAGCCTCTCTAAGAGTGACTTTTATGGAAAGCCAGACTCAGGGACATTCCCATGGGGATTGGAGAGAGCTTCAAAGTGAGAGGGCTTTTTGAACTTTCCCTCAAATGAGATCATATACAAAGAATAACTTACACACTTAAGAACACCTCATAAATGTTAGTTATTATTAACATCATTCCTTTCCTTCCCTCATCCTCAACATCTCTGAGATAGACTCAAGGGATGTGTACTCCAGTAGAAAAATAAATGCAATGATGAAAAAGAGGGAATCTGTTTTGGTTTGGGTTCTCCCTCCACCTTACTGAGTGATCTTCCATAAATCACTTAGCCTCTCTAGTTTCCTCCTCTATAAAAAGGGGATGATCATAACTTTCCTGGGGATTTCTCATGAATGTTAAGTGTATCAAAATTATATTAAAATAATGATAGTAACAATAACATTTATATAGCATTTACTATATGTGAAGGTGTTTTGAAAAATTGTGAAGCCTTATCTAAATTCAAGTTAGCAAGATATGATGGTATTATTACTCTCTCCAAGTTCAACACATATGTATTAAGCATCTAGCATTTGACAACAACAATAATAACACAATTTACATAAGGCCTACTACATGCCAGGCACTGTGCTAAGCAATTTACAAATAAATATTATCTCATTTCATCCTCACAGTAACCCTGATAGGAAGGTACTATTATTATCCTCATTTTACAGATGAGGAAACTGAGGGAGGCAGAAGTTAAGCAAATTGCTTGAGTTCTCACAGTAAGTATCTGAGGTTGGATTTGAACTCAGGTCTTCCTGACTTCAGGTCCCAAGCTCTATATTCATCGTGCCAAATAGTTATATATAAAATGAACTGTGCTATTCTATGCTTTGCAAATACAAGGATCACATAAGGAGAGCTAGAAGAGACCTTATAGGTCCCTGGGTCCAACACTCTTATTTAAAGAGAAGAGGAGAGGGTTTAAATGACTTGCAAAGTACTATGGCATTTGAACACAGATCTCCATACTCCAGAGTTTAATCCCCTAAAGAGGAAAGACAAATTCATAAATAACAATAATATACATTATAATACACGCATGGATAAGATTTAAGCAGAATAATATGAGAAATTTGAAAAGTATAAGGTCATTTTTAGTTTGGTAGAACAGAGAGTCTTCATAATGGAGGTGATCCCTAAATTGAATTTCAGTAGAGGGCTAAGGAGAAACAGTTCCAGGCTTAGCGAACAGCATGTGAGTAAAATCGCAGAGGTAGCTAAAGTTAGGACAGGATGTAGAAATGACAAATAGTCTGCATTGTGTATAATATGTAGTACTTAAGAAAAATCATTTATTATTATTTCTGTTAGCACTTATTATGATGATAATTCACATTTATGTAGCACTTTAAGATTTTCAGAACTCTACATCTGATATCCTCAATGACTTTTTTTTTTTTTTTAGAAATTATTATGGTTTGAATTTTGCACAGGAAGAAATTGAGATTCAGATAAGTTAAGTGATTTGCCCAAAGCACACAGCTAATGGACCTGTAGTTAGATAGCATGGTGGATAGAGTGCTGGACTTGGAATCAGGAAGACTCATCTTGGTAAGTTTAAGTCTGGTCTCAGATACTTAGTAGCTATATAATTCTGGTCAAGTCACTTAACCCTGTTTGCCTGGTTTTTCATCTATAAAATGAGCTGGGGAAGGACATGGTAAGCCACTCCAGTATCTTTGACAACCCCAAAAAAGATCACAAAGAGTTAAGATGACTTAAAACAAGTGAATAACTTGTACCTAAGGTTGTATTTGAAGCCTGATCTTCCACTATTCCAAATTTCACATTCTATGTATTTTATTCTATGCCACGCTGCTTTTGTGGTATATCAAATAGTATATGGTAAGACTAAAAATATAGCTTAGAGTCAAATTGTAGAGAAGCTTAAACATCAGACTATTTTATTCAGTAAGCAATGGGAATCAATGAAAATTTTTGAATGGAAGTAGAAGTGGTGAAATGATCAGACTTCTACATTAGGAAGATTGATTGGTCAAAATTGTGACACAAATTAGAGAAGGAAAGAGTAGAAGACCAGTAATAGTCATGGGAACTGAAGAAGGTTGAAAGGGAATCTTTATTAAAAAGTCATTAAATTCATATATATTTATTAAGTACCTACTATCAACAAGGTATTGTAATTTGACTAGCCAAGTTGAAAAATAGAGCTTTCCATAGAACTCAAACTATGGGAGGAGCACTTGCATTATTTTTGTTAAAATTAATTCATGCTTCAGTTCTCCATGACCTTTTAGCAGGTTACTTTGGCTATATGACTCTTAGTTATCTTACTTGTAAATGAGGAGCTTATAATAAATGACTTTTAAGATTGCTTCTAGATCTAAACCCTATGATCCTACTTTATAAGATAATGGCCAGTAAACTGCTTGGGCAACTTTACATTCTTTTAACTTTTCTGGTCCTTGGTGCCCTCATTAATGAAATGGAAGTTATATTTATTGTTGTTTAGTCATGTCTGACTAGAGTCCTCTTGACCCCACTTAGGGTTATTTCTTGGCAAAGATACCAGAGTGGTATGTCATTTTACAGATGAGGAAACTGAGGCAAACGACTTGTCCACAGTCACACAGATATTCAGTGTCTGAGGTCAAATTTAACCTCAAGAAGATAAGTTTTTCTGACTCCAGGTCCAGCATTCTATCCACTACACCACTTAGCTGCCCCTGAGATATAGTAGATTCCCTGAATTTAGGAGATTGCATCCTAAATTTAAAATCTAGGAAAAAAAAAAAGAAGCAGCATTTATTGGACTCTGCTGAACAAATCCATCACCTTAAGAGACATTCTCCACAACCCATTGAATATGTAACTCCTTAGATAGATCTTTTATCCTTCTTGACCTTCAGGAAGCTGGGTGGGAAATGGTAACCCATCATCAACTTTATCAGACTACCCAAACCAGTTCATTATTCCCAAGGGTGATTAGAAGGAAGAATGCTGAAGCCTAGCTAATCATATCCTTGATTTTATTAACTTATGACAACAATTCAAGGAGGATCCCTGAATCAACCACAGGGGACTAATTTCATTAAATAATATAGCAACTTAAGATAGGGACTGCTTTCCATGAATTTTTGTTTCCTTAGTGGCTGGAATAATGCCTTGCATATCAGCAGGCACTTAACAAATTGTTGTTGCATTGGATTGGACTGCATTAGAGTTTGACTAATAGGGCCAAGAGAAATCACCAAAGCATTCATCTGCAATACCTATGACAGTGACATTGGTTCTCAACTTAGAGATGGATTCAGGAAGTTCCCCAAATCTGGTCTGAAATAAGAAGACCTATGTTTCTGGTATCTGCTTTCTGCTACCACGTAGCCATAAGACAATTTTGATTATCTACAGAAGTACATTAATTTTTTTTGATAGGAAATATGATCAGAAGAATTAGAAGGCCTAAGAATAGTGAACAAACTTCAGGAAAGAACTACTCTCACTCCCTCAGGATAGTAAAATATATAATACTGATTTAAAGGAAATGCATGCTTGAAACTTTTTCTCTCAAAGAAAACAGCAAAGACACTGTTGACCCCATCATGATGTCCAACAGTTAGTTTATTTCCTGAAAAAAATGTTGGCTATTTTTGATCCTTGGGATCAATGGATATAACAAATATATCTTTTCTTTCTGATTTGTATGCTAAACTTATTGAAGTCAGGATTTTAAAGAAATCTGTCTGCATTCACAGAGATAATTTTTCTTATTTTCATAGAATTTCCTTTTCTTTCACATTGCACTTTTTTTTTATTTTTTTTTATTTTTTTTAAAGCTTTTTATTTGTATAACATATGTATGGGTAGTTCCCCAACCTTGATCTTTACAAAGCTTTCCAATACATATTTTACCCCCAGTCCCCTCCCCTCCCCCAGATGGCAGGAAGTCCACTACATGTTAATAATGTTGAAATGCTTGAGAAGTTATGCAAGAAAAATCCTATCTACAAGAAAAAAAAAAGAATCAGAGAAAGGCAACACAATGCAAGCAAATGTCAAGAAGTCAAGCAAATGATCATGAAAATGTTACGTTGTGGTCCATATTTCATGTCCCTCTTTCTGGGTGTATATGGTTTTCTTCAGTGAACAACTGGAACTGGTTTGAGACAATTCTTTATTGCAGAGAGCCATGTCCATCAGAATTGATCATCATGTAATACTGTTGTTGCTGTGCATGATGATCTCCTGGTTCTGCTCGTTTCACTCAACATCAGTTCATGCAAGTCTCTCCAGGCCTCCCTGAAATCGTCCTGCTGGTCGTTTCTTACAGAACAATAATATTCCATAACATTCATATACCATAATTTATTCAGCCACTCTCCAATTGATGGGCATCTCTTCAGTTTCCAGTTTCCAGCCACTACAAAAAGGGCTGCCACAAACATTCTTGCACATGTGGGTCCCTTTCCCTCCTCTAAGATCTCTTTGGGATATAGGCCCAGTAGAAACACTGCTGGGTCAAAGGGTATGCACAGTTTGACAACTTTTTGAGCATAGCTCCAAATTGCTCTCCAGAATGGTTGGATCCGTTCACAGTTCCACCAACAATGTATTAGTGTCCCAGCCCTCCCACATCCCCTCCAACATTCATCGTTATCTTTTCCTGTCATTTTAGCCAGTCTGACAGGTGTGTAGTGGTATCTCAGAGTTGTCTTAATTTGCATTTCTCTGATCAATAGTGATTTGGAGCAACTTTTCATATGACTAGAGATGGTTTTAATTTCATCATCTGAAAATTGTCTCACATTGCACTTTTTACTTTCAAAGTATTTTGGAAACGCTAACTGTAAAATATTATGTTAGTTTACTTTGATTTTATTCTCTGAGGTCATCATTCAAATTCTATTCAGCAATTATAAATACATACATATATATGCATATATAGATGTGTATTAACACATCTATTTGTACATATATTTCTATATAGTAAAGTTGGGTTAAAAGGGTTATATATTGGATAAATAGAAAGGGAGAGAGTAAAAAGTAGCCTTGGCAAATATTCTCTAAACTTATTTAATTCATGTGTTTTGCTTGTCTACTCTTGGAAATACAAGGCAAATAGGAATGGATAATATCTGACAAACAACTTCCAAGAGTACTATAAGAGAAACAAAAGCATTTATCCTAAAGCTTTTCTTAGGATCACCTAGAAATATAACCTAACAACAACCTAATGTATCACAAATGGGGAGGAGACAGATGCGCCCAACTGAACAAAGACAGAGCTTGTCAAGAAAGGCAATAGACAAAGCTATTAGAAGTAATAGCATCCTTTGGCCTAATTTATTCCAAAACAATGAAGAACTTTGCTTCTTCCAAAGAAGAGCTATACTATTCCTAACTATGATAATATGCCTCATTACAAGGTTTAACTTCATTTAAAAGGAGTCATTTCAGGACTAGAGAAATTTCAGGAGGTCTAAAAAAAGGTATTGGGTATACGTATTATAACATGCCATTAATTCACTTCTTTGTTCTAGTTCTGTTGAACTTTAAAGCACGCTAAAAAGCATCCAGAGTTATTATGTAGGAGTTGTATAAGACTTCACCACAGCTGAGCACTTGAGGGTTTAATTGCAGAACTGACTGGAAAAAGAATTCTTCAGGTCTTGTGATTTTATGAAATCTTGGATGAAAAGAAGATGGAAGTTTTTTTATGGGTGTGTGTGTGTGTGTGTGTGTGTGTGCTCATGCTCATGCCTGCACATGCATACATGCTCATTCATGCATATGTACTTAAGAAGGACTATCATAGTGAACAATAATATTTTCTATTTCATAATTCAGTTCATCAATTGAACTAACTTATATAGTGCATAATAAATGTAAAGCACTGTCCTAGGTGCTAAGAGACACAGAGAAAAGTTAGGTAAAAGAGTTTTCCTGCCTTCAAAGAGATTACAGATTCTTAGGAAGAAATAAGTTACTATTCTTATAACTATAATACAAAATCCTTCAAGATTTCAATGATCTTCCCTGTTCACATTTCACAATCCCTCTGTGATTTGGTAGGTTATCTTTGGGAGTTTATGTAAGTGACAAATTAGGCATCCTGCATGCAACCTAGTGATGAATATTTCCAAAATTAGTTAAACTTGTCTTGAACCATAGACTTAAAACTGGATCTGAATGTAAAATTTTTCTAGCTTGGATGGAAATAGCCACCATAAGCACACTTTTAGTTAAGGTCAATGGCAGAATCAAACCTAAATCACAATTACAGGCTATAGTCATGTGCCTATATTTATCTATAATAAATCATATCATAGACTTAGATTCAGAAAGGACTCTAGAGATCATCTAATTCACCACCACCCCCGCCCTTTTTCAGATAAGGAGAGGTAGTAAATAGAAAAATCAGAATTTGAACCCAAGTTCTTTAGACTCAAAATATTATATTTTTCTAATGCACAGCTCTGCATCTTCTGATTACAAGCCTAATAACACTTTTTCTACAACCCCATGTTATATGTTGAAATGAATGCTTTCTTTAAGAAGAGTTGCAATGCTCTGGATAATGGCAAATAATGAACAATATAACCAAAAAATGAACTTGCCTATATCTCAACAGAAAGGGAATGACTAGTTACCAATGTACGAATCATTTCAGATATTAATGTGTTTTTTGTTTTTTTGTTTGTTTGTTTGTTTTTTGCTGAGGCAATTGAGGTTAAGTGACTTGCCCAGGGTCACACAGTTAGGAAATCTTAAGTGTCTGAGACCAAATTTGAACTCAGGTCCTCCTGACTTCAGGGCTGATGCTCTATCCACTGCACCACCTAGCTGCCCTATGCACCACCTAGCTGCCCCTATCAATGTGTTTTTAGACTATTCAAAACAATGGCTAAAATCATCACTAAAATGGAAAGAAAGGATAAAGATGAAAAAACAATATATTCAGTTACAGAAGTTGCAACCTAAACTCTTAAAACAAACTACTGATGATGAAAAATGGGAGATGGATAAAAGAAAAGACTTTTATAGTTATTGCCACCATGGCCTATGTTTTACAGAAATAAAAATCATCAAAGCAAAGAGGCCAAAAGAATCTGGAAACCACATCACCTAGAAAACATTTAATCACTTCTCCAAGGGGAAAGATGATTCAACCAAATGGTTATAAATTTATTTGTAGTATAAATTTAATTTTTAAATGTCTTGGTGAAGGATAGTTCACCAATTATTAGCATTAGCATCTTATAAAATGGACAGCTTAGGAGGCACAATGTATAGAGTAGTGGGGCTGGAGTCAGGAGTCTCAGGGAACCAATGAAGATTTCTGAACAGAGAAAAGATCAAAATACAGTTTTAAGTAGATTAATCCAGGACTGGTATGTAAGGGGATAAGAGTACCTGGAATAGTGACAGCAAAAATAGAAAAGATATGATAATACAAAAAAAAAGATTTTAAAGAACTAATTAGTAGGATTTAGCTATTAAGCTCTGAGATTATAGTAAAAAGAAGTCTCTTCTGGAGAAAAGAGAGAAACCACTTGGAATACAAGTGGGAGAAGAAATTTTCCTTGGGTTGGAAATTCATGCTTCTTTAGGGAGGAAGTGCTTCCTGGGACACCTGGAGGTTTCTACCCTGCTATAACTAAAGTTATTACAGTAGTGGCAAGGAGGAAAGAAACAAAACTAGCAGCAGGGGAAGCAGGAAAGGTAGAACTCCCAAGAAGGTGCATTCTCTAAATTCTTTGCCCTTCTAATTAAGGCATTAAAGTCAGGGTAGGTTCTGAGCAAAGTTTTGAAGTGGAAATTTCTTCCCTTTCTCTTTACTCCTAATTCTTAAGGGCACTTATGGTAGGTACTAAGTCCCTGCAAAGTCCCATTTGTCACAGTCATAATTGGTAAAATTTCATTTAGGTATTGCAATAGCTGAAAATTGCAGAATATAAGAAATACTCCAATTTACCTTAATTCTAGTGCCTTTTTCTCCATTAAATTGTCTTCTATTCCAAATATAGCTTGCTTTGTACTTGTTTGTACTTGTCTCCTCCATTAAATTATAAACTTGTTGAAGACAGGAGACAGACTTTTGCTTCTTTTGTAACTTCAGAACTTAGCATAGTGCCTGACACATAGTAGGTGCTGAATAAATGCTGTTTGATTAATCAATTAATATCTTTCATGTAACTTGGATCAGATTTAAATCAGTCAGGTATTCAAATTTGCAGTCCTTGTTTTTGCTGAACACAGGGACTGTGCTCAATTGGTTGGTTTGAAGAAAGGGTAATAAAATACTAGAGTATACTAGCTGTCTTCTCTAGTTAAGTCTTTCCAGATTTTCCCAGACAAAGCAACTTTGCCCTTTTCTGACCTCTCAATACTTTGTCCTTTTCTCATTCACATCTTATATTCTTTTTTTCCTCTGAGGCAAAATTGCCCAAGATCACATATCTAGGAAGTGTTAAGTGTCTGAGGCCAGATATGAATGAACTCAGGTCCTCCTGATTTCAGGGCTGGCGTTCTATCCACTGTGCCACCTAGCTGTCCCATCCTTAGTCCTTTTATTCACTGTGTTCCCTCTGACAGTTTTGAAAAACACTCTCCATTTCTATTTTTTTTCCTCTGTAACTGCAATAATATGCACAGGAATATACAAGGATGGTAAATATGTTAGCAGATCTGAAAATCCATTAGAGTTCTTAGGTGATAAAATCTTAAATAAATTCAAAGCATGGTTTCCTTTCAGTCACTCAAAGAATTTTGTGAATATGCAGTCATGTTTCTTTTTCCTCCTCCTTGGGTTGTTCTTCCTTTGGTCCTTTCACTATCAACACCCCCAGGAAAGACATCATGTTTTCCTGGACAAAGAACTAGTCTCATAAACCTGGAGAGTTTATGCAAAAACATAAACCTAGGAATATATCCCTAGGCAAAGTACATATATAACTTCTCCACTCTAGGAGAATAAGAGATTTTAAGAGATTAAGTTGCTAAAAAGATATTGATCAATGTTGGTAAAGGGAGTTTCATCACCTGGTAGTCTCTTTCTTAACTTCTGATCCCTCTTCAGTCCTTATCCCTTTTCCTTAAAAGGAAGCAGAGGCAAGGGAGTTACCCTATCTTATCCTATCTATAAAACGAAATGACACAAACCCAGAGGTGAACATCATAAAGAGCCAACTGTTCAATTTTCTGTATAAGCTTAAAAATCAGCAAATGGCTACAAATCAGGGTTTGATTTATTGTTACAAATTGTGTTTGTCTTGATTGATTGTGTAAACTTAAGAAAGTGATGGAGAAAATGTTAATGCAGATTAAATATTAATTTGATTAGTTAAATAATGTAGATTGAACTTGAGTGTGTTGTGGGTTGTTGTTATCATTGTTGTTTTAGGGAGCCAGTTGTTATACTTTCACCCAGAATACCCTTGGATGAAAGAGTTCCTAACATCCCTTCTATCTCTAAACCCTAGGATTCTATGAATATAAAGTACATGTTTTTTTCTGTAAGTCAATGGCCCTGGTAAACCAAATTTCCTCCTTTCTTTTTCTTTGAAGGATGCTTTTCCCCCTTTTTGGGCAAAAGTTTTTGCATAGCAAAGTTTTATGTAATTCATTCCACAGAAAGGACATTGAAACAGATGTTGGCAGGCAATTGATTTCAAATTTAGTGATGAAAAAATTTAAAGGGGAAGGTAGTCAGTAGCTCTTGATTACCCATATTACTGCCGAACTCCCAATTGCCAACAACAATAATAATTAAAAAACTTGGAAGGTTGTTGGTATTTATCTACCTCTTCCTTGACTAGCCTTTTCTGTCTTTTGGAGGACTTCCAAACTGGAATGAAAATTATTCTCTATAAATGCCTTAATCACCTTAAGAATATTTTTTCAATATTTTCTTAGCACAGTGGGTGGGGAAAAATCCTTTCTGAACAATTTGCTTTCTTAGGGAACCTTGGGTTCTTTCCTAGATTAGCTTTTTATCTAATATAAATTATTTGAGCTGGAGCTAGACTGAGAATTTGGACCACTCAACTTCTCATATTTGCCACAGCTGTGCAGAAATAACTTAGTAACCTGATTCTTTTCCTTTTCCCTGTATTAGGCCAATTCAGTTCAAGCCTAAGGCATGAGGGTTAATACCAAAAGTGGAATTTACAGAAGGAATGAGGCCTTAAATAAATGGCCCAAGGTTTTAAATAACTTTGAATGTAGTGCTTTGTGAGGGGAAAAATAACCCAATATATCAATGAAATATTAAACATATTATCCTGGTCCTTTGCTCTTTTCTCTATACCTTCTCTCCATAATTTCATGTATTCTTCAGACTAGACTTCAGTGATTATCCCTACTCAACTGACACACAGATCTCTACATCCCATTCTAATCTCTCATTTTCAACTACCCGGAAATCTTTCCCTGTCACTTTGTAAACAACCCAAACTCAGCATGCTCAAAACAGAACTTGTTATCTCTCCAGCCTTCTTCTTGCCCCCTCCCTTCCACTGCCCTAACCTGCTATTTCCCTAAACTTTTACTTATTTCAAGGATATTGTCATCCAGATTCACAACATTGGAATCATCTCTGACTCACCTTTCTCAAAACTACCACCTCATCCCCTATATCTGATCAGCTGCCAAGTCTTGGAGAGTTTAGGTAATAGCAAATGGACTAGCTCAGCTGGAACAGTGAGTACATTACAAAGAATAATATAAAGTCAGTCTGAAAAGGTAAATTGAAGCTAAATTGTAAGGGACTTTAAATGAGACAACACAGAGTTTATATTTTATTCTAGAGGTAAGAGGAAGCCAATGAAAGTGGCAAGGGAATGACAGTTTCAGACTTATATTTAGGGAGCCTATTTTGGCAGATGTGTGTGGGATAAATCAGAGAGAGAAAAAAATGGAAGGAGAGAGTCCAATTAAAAGACTATTGCATGAACAGTTATGAGGTCCTGCCCTAAACTAGCAGCTATGTGAGAAGAGAAAAAAGGACAAATAGGTGATATGGAGGTAGACTCTATAAGATTTTGCAACTGATTAAATATGGGAACAGTTAGGAAAAGGAAGGTTTTGAACTAGGGTGAACTAGAACAAAGATGATACTTTCAATCAATGGAAAAACATTTATATCCAGGTCTCAACTATTGCAAATATTGAATCTTGCAAGGTGGTCACATTATTTGAATTCTTACTAATTGAGATTATAGCTATATGTTGGTCATTTATTCCAGCTCAATTGAAACATGCAATGATTTTTTAAAAAATAAGTTGTATCTGGCATTAAAATCATATAACAATAAAGGACAAGAAATATGTTTTTCTGATTTGTTCATCACAAAGTAATAGGAAGCAAACATTTTTAAATTTTAAAATAACCCTATATTAATAATATGATGAAAATGTAGTTATTGTCATTTAAATAGTTTAACCGCATAGATTGAACTGTCTTCTTTTTTTAAATCTTCATCCATATTCTGATAAATGCAGAGAGCTTTTCTGCAGCTCTACAAATTTGCATGCTTACATTCTTACACAGTTAATCAAATGTAGTAGGATGGCCTGATACATTATTTAAAATCAGTAACATTTTAGATGTGATATTATTGTCCTTGCAAGATGTATCAATAGGCTAAAATAACTTGAAAACCAGTCTGCAAAAAACTTTTGTCATGCATACGCTCTTGTTTGACTCCTAAAGAATTAGAAGTGATCAATGATTGTAGTCTCCTAGAAAATAAGGATTTCTAGACCAATAAATAAGCATTTGTTTTCATTTAAAATCCCCTTCTACATCATCTTCTAGTAAAAGTATTTGGTGATATTTAGATACTTAAGATATAGTTTGAGTTCTTTCTTCCTTAAAAGTATAAGTTTTAGAAGGCATCCCTCTCATAATTAATCTGTTTCAGCCATATTAAAAATCTGTTGATAAGTGTATCCACTTGCTTTGATTATTTTTTTCCCCAAGACATCAGGATCCATAGCAAATTAGATACTGTATCTTCATGTTCACTAGATGCTTTCTCTGGTAATTTTAACACACATTTGAACTCATTTTTTAAAATGTTTAAGCCAATCAATGCTTACAGTAAAAATTCTTCAGTATCCATTTTATTTCCATTTTCTTTCACTGCCTTAAATAAACTGGAAGTTTTTTCTATCTGAATGGCTATTATGGTAAAAGGAATGTGTTTTTAATTGCAATCTGCCATCCATATAGCTAACAGACTCTCCATTTCTATCATTTTAATAATCTATTCCTTGATGCAAGTTTGTTTTTTTACTTTTATTTCACATGCATCATTTATAATATTTCATATTATAGGTTCAGGTATTCCAATGTCTCCTATTTTAAAGTTACTATGATCACTATCATGCTATTCAATTTTATTAAATTTTTGTTCTAATGTAATAACAAGCCTCTTCTTTTTTTTTGTGCTGTCAATGTTTCCATTTGAAATATTCTTTCTTTTGTCCATTTTGTTAAAGATTCCTTTTTTTAAAAAAACATTAGCACAATTATTAGTAATATGGTACACAGCTACACATCATACCCACACCACATAGAATAATAGGCTAGGACAGACTAACCACACTAGCTCATACACATTGCATTAAATGAATTTTGGATCTTGACTCACATCAAATATGACCTGCTATCATTTTATAATTTGCACTAAACTGAGTTTTGCTTTAATCAGACTCACACTAATTGTGATCTAGCTGTATTAAATACCTATTAATTATATGTCAGGTTTTGTGCTGAGTGCTGGGAATAAAACGACAAAAGTGAATCAATTCTTGACTTCAAATTTTCATTCCATTAAGGGAAAGAACATGTACACAAATAAATATATTGAAAATATATGTTTTTAAAATACAAGTAAATTTTATCAGGAAAGGCATTACTTATTGGGAAAATCTAGAAAAATCTGTTTAAAGTGATACTTAAGCTGAGTCTTAAAGAAAATCAGGGATTTTAAGAGGTAGAGGTGAAGAGGGAGCACATTCCAGGCAAGGAGAGCCAATGCACAGGCATGGAAGTAGAACAGATGGATTCTTGAGTTTCTGAAGAAATAGGGAGATTCAAAGGAAGTGAGGATTTAAAGTGAAAGATCATTAATTCAGTTTAGGACAAGTTATTTTGAGATATGTACTGGCTATTTGGTCAGATAACATAAGTAAGGGAGAGAGAACAAGGCTCAGGATACAACTGAGTTGATCTAACTTCTATTAGAGGACCAAAGACTGTTAGCTTTAACAGTCAAGAGACCCCTGATTATCTTTGGAGACAATATTTTTGGCTAAATGGTGAAATATGAAGTCTGATAATAACAACATTAATAAGCACTATTTTATAAAGCACATTTTCTGATTGTTTTTGCAATCATTTCAGTCATATCTGACTCTTTATGATCCTACTTGAAGTTTTTCTGACAAAGATACTGGAGTGATTTTACAATTCATTTTACAAATGAGGAAACTGAGGCAAACAAATTAAGTGGTTTGCTGTGGGTCACACAGCTAGTGTTTGAAGCCAGATTTGAACTGAGGTCTTCATGACCCTAGCTCTGATGCTATGTCCACTAAACCATCCAGCTTCCCTGCTTTAAGGTTATATTATGCCTTATTTTATAAACTGAATGCTTTGATATATTCACATTTTTCCAAAAAGAGATCTTTAAAATAGTGTGTGTGTGTGTGTGTGTGTGTGTGTGTGTGTGTGTGTACACCCCTTCTGTATTTACTAGTTGAGTGACCATGAGCAAGTCCTTTCCTCTCTCTAAGGTTTGTTCTTGTTGTTCAGACTTTCAGTTGTCCCTGACTCTTCATGACCTTATCTGGAGTTTCCTTGGCAGAGACACTGGAGTAATCTGCCATTTCCTTCTCTGGCTCATTTTATAGATGAGGAAACTGAAGCAAACAGGGCTAAGTCATTTGCTCAGGTCACACAGCTATTAAGTGTCTGAAGCCAGATTTGAATTCAGGAAGATGAGTTTTCCTGGCTCTGCACTCTATCCACTGTGGCAGAGTTGCCCCTAAACTAAGACTTGGTTTGTTTAGGTTTTTTGTTTTTGTTTTTGTTTTTACAAATAGGGATAATAAAAATATTTACCTTATAGGACAGTTGTTTAGATCAAGTAAGATAATGTTTGTAAAGTACTTTGCAAACCTAACATACTATATAATTGTCAGCTATTATACTGTGGTAACCCAAAGTGACTGCACATACTCATGGGGAAAAAAAGAAAGAAGGGACTCCAAACCCTTCTTGTCAAGCCAGGGCTAACCAGAGTCCGTGAATAGTGCAAGGTTAGGTTTACAGGAAAAAAGCAGAAACACAAAGATTAGAATCTAGGGCGAAGGAAATAGGACAAATAGAAATTAAGTTCAGGGACAGACGATCAGAATCAGCAGCACTACATGGAAGCAATGGTAGAGTTGGTCACAGAGGCAAGAAGAAAGAGAAACTTGAGAAAGCAAATCACTGATGCACTGGGGTTTCTAAAATGCCTGGTTACCTCTGAGCCTTAACTGCTGGTCACACCTACTTCTTCTCAAGTTCCCTATATTTCTGACATAAAGGAGAGGGCTGTGCCTCTGCTTACATAGGATGCAAATCCTGGAAAAACTTGGATGCAAAGCCTGGAAAAATTTGGACACAAAGCCAGAGAGTACCTCATAAATAATCTGGGTGATTCCTCTTTGGGGATCTGATTCCTACTATAACCACCTCATCCTTTGCACAAAGTGGGCTGCCAAATTTGCCTGCTTGCTTATGCCATCTGCAGTATTCCCACCCTCTGACACTTTTTTTGGTGCCATATCCCTCTTCCCTAAGCAGCCTGGGATCTTGCATGATACAGCAAGGAGAAAATGTCTAGATTTGGAGTCAAAGGAACTGGCTTTGGATCCGGGCTCTGCTACTTTACCACCTGTATGATACTGAGCAAGTCATTTCAACTCTCTAGGCCTTCCCTAAAAAGTGAGGGAATTAGACTAGGTGATCTTTAAGAAATTTTCCAGTCCTAAGTCTATGATACCATGATCAGTGAGAACAAGCTTATATATAGTTGACTGATAATACACATTTCTCCCTAGACACAGAACATTCAGTTCTAGTCCCTCCCCATTGATTAGCTTCTCTTGCTTTCTCCTTTCTGAGTGCCATTTTGCTTTGCTTTGCTTTGGTTTGAGATGGTTTGGTTTTATTGCTTGCAATAAAAACAAACAGGAATTAAATGACTTGCCAAGGTTCATCTAGCTAGTATCTTAAGGTCAGATTTCAAATCAGATTCTCCTGACTCTAAGGCTGATACTTTATTCACAGCACCAGCTAGCTGCCCATTTTTATTTTTATTTATTTGTTTTTGATCAGAATACCCTTTTGAGTCTTTCTTTGTTGTTAAATAGTGGAAAGATTTCTGGTTTTAGAGTTGGAGGAACTGAATTAGAAATTTGTTACTACCTCCTACTATGACTTTGGACTAGTTAGTCACATTACTTCTCTGGCTCTAGGTTTTGTTGTTGTTGTTGTTGTTGTTTTTGTTTTTGTTTTCCCCAATTTTCAAACTGTAATTCCAAATCTCTTCTTCTGTTCTTGCTACCTTCTAGTGCTCAATGACTTCAAGTCTAGCTGTTCCTTTTTCTCACAGCCTCTGCCACAGAGAACCAAGAAAAGGGATTGGTGTATTTTTTGTTCCTATTTCAAGACAAAACCTCAGCCACTATTACCCAGAAACCACCTCCCTTTTAGAATTGCTCAGTCTTATTAAAACCCTTCAGAAATTATCTACATATTTCCAGATCAATGTCCTTCCACTCAAAGAAGTTCCGTACTCACTCACAGTCTTCACACACACACACACACACACACACACACACACACACACACACACATCCCCCACTCTCTCCTCCCACTGCCCTATTTTGAATGCCCTGGTTTCCTAGTTTCTCAACATTCTCAACTCCATTGACCTGTAGCTCTAGTCTTCTTCAACCATACACACCCTGGGGAATGGTAATATCTTTGACTCCCTTACCCTGCCCACCTCTAACTAAATTTACCCTAAGTTTCAGAATTTCTAGTTATGGCTCTATTGGGGCACATATAAGGAGATGAGTTTCACAATCCTTGTGCTTTTAGCAGTTTTGTAAAGCTGTTACTTAAAATACTGATTTAGAAGCTAAATTCCTCATGTTGTTATTTTAGAATGATCCCTGTCATAATAAATATGACTGCACTGAAACCAGAAAATAAGCTATAATCAAGAATATTAAGAAAGTTTTCTTTCAATGTGCTTTCTCAGATTTTTTTTTTCTCACAATACCATATAAAACCGAAGCAAAAGGGGAAAAAATGGTCCCTTTGTATATCTACTAATCAGGAAGGAAATGGAGCCACCCAAATATATCACATGCCATCTGTAATCTGAGTTATACTACAGGATTATAGAGTTTTATGTTTTCTTTACATATGAACTCTAAAATATAAAAATCTTTTTTATTAGCGCCAGATGTTGTATGCTTATTGAATTGCCAGAGCTTATCAAATAAAATCATTTTAGACTCATTCCTATACTACTGAGGTTTATTGCATTAGAAGACCCTAGAATTATGCCTCATGCTTTACTACTCCCTTTAAAAATGACAGAACCAATGGAATTGTTATCACAAATCTGATTGTAAACAACAAAGAGGAACTAGTTGGTGGAGTGGAAATGTTGGAAACAAATCTGAGGGGCAAGAAACTAGTCCATTCCATCTTATAATCTATGATTAAGAAGAAGACAAAAGCTTGTCATAGTCTGTCACACCTATGGATTTGAAAAGAACTTATTTCAAAGAGTTCAGAGAAAAGAAGAGTAAAGTCCCATGGCCTAAAATTCTGGAGGAAAAATGAAAAGTTCTCCAGAATGAAATTCTAAAGGAAGAGAAACCATTCTCGTGAGAAGTAAAAGAGACATTGCCTATGCAAAGATATATCACTGGCCACTTTAGATTTTTTTTTTAAACAAACACATAGAACAGCAACAAAAAGATTATGGTTTTTTTGATGAACATGGTTCTTTTGAAGAGTGAGGTGATTCAGGCCAATTCCAACAGATTTGTGATAGACCATCTAAATCCAAAGAGAAGACTATGGGAACTGAGTGTGAATGACAATATAGTATTCTCTTTCTCTTTTTTTTAATGTATACATATTTATTCAGTTATCTTGCTGTACAAGAAAAATCAGATCTACTAGAAAAAAAAACCTGAGAAGAAAAACAAAATGCAAGCAATCATCAAAAGAAAGCGTGAAAATGCTACAACATAGTATTCTCACCTTTTTTTTGTTGTTGTTTGCTTGCTTTTTGTTTTTTTTTCTCTTTTTTTTAACTTTTTAATCTGATTTTTCTTGTGCCTCATGATAATTGAGGAAATGTATAAAGAAGAATTGTTTAACAAATATTGGATTACTTGCTGTCTAGGAGAGGGGTGGGAGAAAGGGAGGGAGAAAACATTTGGAATACAAGGTTTGGCAAGGGTGAATATTGGAAACTATGTTTGCATATATTTTGAAAATAAAAAGGTATTCAGGAGATCATTATACACAGCAACAACAAGATTATATGATGATCAATTCTGATGGACATAGCTCTCTTCAACAATGAAATGTTTCAAACCAGTTCCAATTGTTCAGTGAAGAAAGCCATATACACCCAGAGAGAGGGATATGAAATATGGCCCACAACATAACATTTCCATACTCTCTATTGATGTTTGCTTACATTGTGTTTCCTTTCTCTGATTTTTCTTTCTTGTAGATACGATTTTTCTTGCACAACAAGTGTGGAAATATGTATACATATATTCAATTTGTCAAGTATTTTAACATAATTAACATGTAGTGGACTTCCTGCCATCTAGAGGAGGGATGGGGACTACGGGGGGGGGGAATTTGCAATGGAAAGCTTTGTAAGGGTCAATGTTGAAGAATTACCCATAATATGTTTTGCAAATAAAAAGCTTTAATAAAGGGGGAAAAAGAAAATAAAAAGTTATTATTTAAAAAAAAATTGTAGAGAGTAGCTGTATGACCCTGGGCAAGTCACTTAATCCCAATTGCCTCAGAGGAGAAAAAAAACAGAAGATAGAAGTTAGCAAAGGTAATGAATCACAAATATAAATGTGTGACATGGTCTTGAAAGATTAGTGTTAAGAATTCAAATATTCAGAATGAGCAGAAGCTTGTAAGGGATGCTAACAAAAAAGACATTTTAAATATATTGAGGAAAAAAGAAGCTTCAAAACAGTAATAGGATTTCTGGATTATGGAAAGATGGGTTACAGAGAAGGTAGAATTGCTCAAGTCTAATTTCACTTGTGTTTTCTTTGCCAAAATGAATGATGTTTAATAAAGGACAGAATAAAGTTGATGATGAATTGAAACCCAAGATAAGTAGAGAGATGATATGAGTACCTAACTGACCTTAAGGAATTCAAGTAACTAAGAGCAGTGAATATCAGAGGATTCTGAAAGATCTGATAGATGTAATTGCTGAATCATTATCAGTATTTTTATAAAGGCCTTTGAATCTGGGAGAAATGACACTAGATTGTAGAAGAACAAAAAATAGGCTGATTTTCAAAAGAGGGAAAAGAATAGAAATTTCCAGCTATAGGCCAATGAATTTGACTTGAATTTCTTGCAACATTTTAGAATGTGTTATTAAAGAGATAGTAAAGATCTCTTTTTGGAAGCAGTAGAATCCCAGTGAGAACCTACAGAATATGTATGAAAAATTATGATATATTCAGAATATTTAAAATTAATGTTAAGTAATTTAGTTGCTTGTATTGATCTGCAATGTTAAATTCTGAAGAACATATTTAATGGAAAAGAGAAAAAGAAGCAAACAAAAAGCTTTATGAAGAAAAAGTTATATCATGATAACCCCATTTTCTTTTTTGTTAGAATAACTGGACTGGCAAATTTGGGGAATATATTAGATACAGTTTACCTACATCTTTGCAAAGAATTTGATAAAATAGAGATGAATATTTATTATAACAATATATTTTTGTGAAAAATGTGAAGAATAGGCTGTACAATAATGCTATCATATGGCTTCAACACCAACATAATGGCCTGGGCCAAAGTATAGGACTATCAACTGGCAAGGAAGATAAAATGAAGACTTGTAGTGATCTATGCTAATCTGTATGCTTGTGAACATTGTATATCAATGAGGAAAAAGAAATGTCAATCATATTTGCAAATGATAGTATTGGAAGGATCAGTAGCTGAAAAAAATCTTAACAGTTCTTAAAATTGGGCCAATTCTAATAAGATGAAGCATAATAAGAATAAAATGTTAATCTTAGGTTCAAAACATCAACTTCAAAAGTACAAGGTAAAAGCAGGCTAGCTAAATGGTTGTTCTTTCAAAAAAAATCAGTGGGTTTTAACTACAAATTCAGTGTGATCAATTATTGTTGCTGTTATTGTTTGTTCTTAGCTCTTGAAAAGGATCATGACTTCAGGAAGGTGATGCCATGACATGCAAGGGAATTGGTTTTCAGTGAGGGTGGGCTGCTCAAAGTCACCAGTTTCCTTTTCTTCTCTAGAGCCATCTGGATCTAGTGGCAAGTCATAGATCAGGAATACATTGTTGGTGGAACTGTGAACGGATCCAACCATTCTGGAGAGCAATTTGGAACTATGCTCAAAAAGTTATCAAACTGAGTATACCCTTTGACCCAGCAGTGTTTCTACTGGGCCTATATCCCAAAGAAATCATAAAGGAGGGAAAGGGACCCATATGTGCAAGAATGTTTGTGGCAGCCCTTTTTGTAGTGGCTAGAAACTGAAAGCTGAATGGATGCCCTTCAATTGGAGAATGGCTGAATAAATTATGGTATATGAATGTCATGGAATATTATTGTTCTATAAGAAACAACTAGCAGGACGATTTCAGAAAGGCCTGGAGAGACTTGCATGAACTGATGCTGAGTGAAATGAGCAGAACCAGGAGATCATTATACACGGCAACAACAATACTATATGATAATCAGTTCTAATGGACGTGGCTCTCTTCAACAATGAGATGATTCAAACCAGTTCTAATTGTTCAGTGATGAAGAAAGCCATATACACCCAGGGAAAAGCCTGTGTGATCTGAGGAAGGACCACAACACAGCATTTTAATGCTTTCTGTGAATGTTTGCTTGCATTTTGTTTTTCTTCTCAGGTTTTTGTTGTTGTTGTAAATCCAATTTTTCTTGTACAGCAAGATAACTGCATAAATATGTATACATATATTCAATTTGTCATGTATTTTAACATAATTAACATGTATTAGACTTCCTGCCATCTAGGCGAGAGGTGGGGACTAGGGGAAAAATTTGTAACAGAACGCTTTGTAAGGGTCAATGCTGAAGAATTACCTATGCATATGTTTTGCAAATAAAAAGCTTTAATGAAAAAAAAATTATAAATCAGGAGATGGCCTTAAAGGCAGTGGGAGACCTTGGCTTTTTTAAGTTTAAGTTATCTGTTTGACAGAGGCAACATCCAATCAGTGATTAAGACTGGGTAAGAAATAAAGCAGAGAATGGCCTCTTTTTCCTAGTTTTTTTTTTTTTTTTAATTAATCTGAAAGGGGAAGATACTCAGAGTTTCTGGCCAAAAGGAAAAAATTTCTATTTTCATTCATTCTGAGCAATCAGGGCCCAAACAATGACCCCATGGGCTAGTCTTGGGACCTTTTGTTGGTCAACCAGTAAAAGGTAGAGTGATTTGGGTTTTAGGCAGTCCTTAAGAAAGAAATGTTGCCCTTAAACCCCCAGTTATCTTTCAAGGTATTCTTTAGGCAGAGCACTCACAGGTATACTCTATGTGAAAAGGGTAAGAAGGAGGGAAGGGAAGGAGGGAGGAAGAAGAAGAAAGAAGCTGTGTTGTAAAACTGGCCAGTTCCAGTTGTGTTCCCACTGGGGCAGCTGGTACTGCTACTCAGTTTTTACTTCATTCTCGAAGAGAATCAGTCATCAGGAAGGTGATGCTATGGTTTGCATATGGATTTCAGGCAGGAAGGGCTGTGCAAAGTCACCAGGCTTGCTTTCTATTCTAGAACTGTTCAGGTCCCAGGGCAAGAAGAGCTCAATATAAATAATCAGGGCAAATATGGAAGTCAAAAACAGCTAATGTCATCTTAGCTTTGATTAAGAAAGTCCTTCTTCATGAGCTCTGCTTCACTTAAATCTTATTCACATGCAAGTCAAGACATCACCCTCATGATATCATTGGTCAGTCCTCTTTGAGAATGAAGGACAGATAAAAAATCAACAAAAAAGTGAAGGAATTGGAGCAGTTAGGTGGTGTGGTGGATAGAGCGAGCACCAGCCCTGAAGTCAGGAGGACTGAGTTCATATCTGGACTCAGGCACTTAACACTTCCTAGCTGTGTGACCCTGGGCAAGTCACTTAACCCCAATTGCATCAGCAAAAGAAAGAAAGAAAGAAAGAAAGAAAGAAAGAAAGAAAGAAAGAAAGAAAGAAAGAAAGAAAGAAAGGTGAAGGAAGAGATAGTCCTACAAAAGTCTGCCCAATTCTAATGGCAGCACTAATAGCCAGAGAGTGTCTAAGGAGGGATGGCCAGGATAATAGGGCCTTAAGAGCTTGCAATGAAAGCTTGAAATTAAAGAGCTTGGAGTTTTTAATCTTAAAGAAACATAAACTTAGGATAGATATGATAGATGTCTTCAAATGTTTAAAGCGCTATTTTGTAGGTGAGAGCTTGGACTTCTTCAGCTTGGCTTCAGGGAACAGTAGAAGAAGAAATGTTAAGGTCGCAAAAAAGCAGATTTCTGTTTAATTTAAGGAAACATTTCCTAACAATTTGTTATCTAAAAGTTGAATGGATGATGTCTAGAGATAGTGAGTTCCCCCTTACTAAAGAACTTAGAGCAATGATGTAATAACCACTCAGAATTTTGCAGAAAGGACTTTTGTCCAAGTACAGGTTGGACCATGTGGCTTCCAAAGCTGCTTCTTAATTCTGAGATTCTGTCCTTTATTTTCAAAATTCTAGCAAAAGTCATTTATAGTCACTCCATTTTCTCACCATAACTTTTCAAACCTCAGCAACCTAGCTTATATTCCCTGTAGTCAACTAAAACTACTCTACAGTGTCATCAGTAATGGCTTTGAATTTACTTTACTCAGTGATATTTTAAGATGCTTGCCAAGTCCAAATGTTGCTGTTGTTGTTACGGGTATCCTGGTAGAGATGGAGAGAAGGCAGGCAGAAACTTGAGATTGGACCTTTCGGCAGCATATGATATTGCTGATTACTTCCTCTTTCTTGATACTCTATCTTCCCCTGACTCCTATATGATGCTAGTTCCCCACACACACACTCCCCCAGCCTCAGTTTTTTTCCTACACCTTAAAATATGCATTTCAAATTTCTCCCTTCCCTGTCGTGTAAGATTTTTCATCAATTCCTAAAACTCAACATGTCCCAAACTGAATTCCTTTCCCCCTAAAGCCTGCCCTCTTCTCCTAACTCTATTTGTATGGATGACATCACCATTTTTCCAGTCACCCAAACTTTAAACTTTAGAGTCATCTTTGAGATGGATGTATAATTTACACCTTATCTACCAAGGAAGTCCTATCTCTTGATACTGTCTCTTAAATCCCTTCCTTCTCTGCCCCTGCTGCCACCTTTTCCAGTGCCTTATTCAACTTTCACCTAGAGAGACCTATCTGGTCTCCCTCCCTTTCTCTGCTCTTTGATCTTTCTTTTGTACCACTGCCAAAGTAATTCTCTAAATTCTCAAGTCTAATCATGCCATTCCCATGCTCAAAAGCCTTCAGGCTTTACCTGTAATATAAAGCATTATTTTCAAGGCCTTCCATGGCCTGGCTTCAATTTGATTTCTAGCTATAATTCATATTAATAATAGCTGACATTTATACAGTGCTTTAAAGTTTGCAAAGAACTTTATATGTGTCAGGACATTTGATCCTCATAGCAACCATGTAAAACAGGTGCTATTAATGTCCCCATTTTACAGATGCAGAAACTGAGGCACAGAAAGCTTTAAATGACTTTCACCTACTCTACATTCCAGACAAAGAGACTAATTCCATTTTCTGCCTCTGTGGATTTATGTGTATCTTCTTCCACACCTGGATTGGACTTGCTCCATATCTCTGACTCTGGAAAGCCTTTGGTCACTTGGTCTATGAGGACTTCCCTGATGTTCATAACTAGAAAAGTTCCATCCCTCCCCAGTCTGTCATGCTTCTGTTCCTGGGCACTTTCAACCATTATAATAATCTGTACTAGATTTATTTATGTTTCATCTTAATAAATTCTATGCTTTTTAAGCATAAGACTGTGCCTATTCCATAGCTGCTAGCACAGTAAAGTTCTTAGGACATAGTAGGTACTTCGTAAATGTGATAATGAATGTACTGGGCTCAAAATCAGGAAGATATGAGTCCTAATCTTTCCTCTGACCTTAGTTTTGTGGCAAATCACTTAGGCTCTCTGTCCATCTCTTTTTGCATAGGTAAAAGGGAGATAAAGTTGCTGTGAGGATCAAATGAAGTATATAAAGTACTTTCTAATCCTTAAAGTGCTATATAGATGAAAATTATTATTACTAATTTAAATTTCATTTTGGACAAGCCTATGAACGAAAAATGAACTAGACCCAAAACTAAAGTGCAGATGGAGTTCAATCTTATTTGGAAAGTTGTACAGTTCTTTAGATGATAAACTGTCCTAGTCCATTGCTGTAAGAACCCACTACTTCAACTGTTATATTGTTGAAAGTTTTGGTAAAACAAGGAATGCAAGCCTTTTAACATATTCCAAACTCCACATTCAAAGGACAAGGGAAAAATTAAGGTGAATGTATATATGCTGTGGTTTGACTTATATTCAAGGAGCAGATTAAGCTGCATTGGTACTTTGGGTCTTCGGGGATACAGGAAGAGCAAGAACCCATTCTTTGGGTGATGTATGCCAAAATACGGACAAGAGGATAATTAGGCATGGATCAATGACAATGTTGGTGAAGAGTATGCTCACATAGCTAGAATCAGGGATCACTCAAAACAGAGGTATAATTCAAATCAGGAAAAATAAGTTTGAATTTAACTATTAATACAAATTGAGCTATGAAAATAAACACTGCCTTATGAAATTGGGACCTAAAAGAAATCAGAGAAAAGCCATTAGAAACAACGCTGTGATTGTAAGTAATTCTAAGAGGGGGCAATTCTTTTTCTTTTTTGGCTTGCTTTTTATAAAGCTATCTGCTTTCAGGGGAACTCTGAAAACAGGGAAACTTACAGTTTTTGATATTAAAAGATAGTTGTCAATATAGCCAATGTAGAAAATGTAATCAGAATAGAACACATATAATATTGCAGCACTATTGATTTTTAAAGTTTTTGCAAGACTGTATAATAATATTTTGAATCAAAGGCAAATTCAGTCAATACTGAGAACTTAGTGGAAGTAGGTAAGGAATCCAATAATGATCTGTCTGTCATTTTATTCACTCAATTTCCAGCGGCAGGGGATACCATGATTGGACTGATTTGTTTTATTTTTCCTCCAGTCAGGGATCCTCACACTCTACAATTGCAGATTACAGTAATTTTAAATCTTTCCCTTTTGCCTACATATTCACCCAAAATGTACACCTGTTCTTAGGTTAAAAAATTCAAATGGATTGAATAAAATTTTTGATTGTGAAATAAAAAGACTAAGATTGTAATTATAGACCATATTCCTTGCATATGTTCATGTATCTTAATCCCATCAAAGGAAATGTACTGTTATTAGGAGTTATGTTTGCCCTACCCTGGAAAAACTATAACCCCTTCATTTCTACTTGGGCCTTATTCCTTGTTTCATAAGCTATTATACTATTGAAATTCAGGCCTCTACTGAATATATCTCTGTTTGAAATAAGCAGGTGGAAATTGTGCAAAACAAATAGCCAATAGTAAAGTGAATCACTCCTTTATCATCTGGCTTATTTACCTTGGGGTTTTATTTGCTGTTTCTTGTTAGAGTAGCTTACTGCAACAAACGGTTTCTTTGTAGTTCAAGAACAGCAGGTGTTGATACAGCTTTTTACTGAGACTTGGTCAAAAGTCATTCATGCCTTCACTCACTTCATTGATCACTGGGCTGCCTCAAAGGATGAAACTTCCCAGTAAAATAGACTCAGATGTTGAGTTTGCTGCATTCATGCCTCTTAACTGGGCGTTATTGCCTTGCCCAAAATAGCTATTCCCAAATGCAATTACATCCTTTATACAGCTCTTGGGTAAAGTAGTTTCCTTAAATGGTGTTATCCTCAGACAAATGGGGACAGCCAGTGAGTTCACAGCTATTATGGCACTAGAGAAATTACAAGGTAGTAAGAGTTACTAGGGAAATCCATGTGTATCCCTCTTAATCAGACATCTTATGCTTTCCTGCTTCAATGGATCACAAATCTCTTTGATGCAGGCAAGTGAGATCATCTTCTAAGAGTTCAGAACACAACCAATCCACCCCTTCTCATGCTATGTAATTTTTGTCCATGTTCTCCCATAATCCTTTATAGAATGTCCACCCAATGTTCTGGAGTGTGCTGGGGACCATGAGTCAAAGTCCTGTAAGGTATAAGCTTTCCTGATTAGAACAGTACTTGGCTCATTGAAAGCCCTTAATAAAAGCTTGTTAGTTGGTTGATTGAAATGTCCCTAGGTTTTCAGAGGCTTTTTCAGCAACAGATTGTCTGGTATAGGAACACCAGTTTAGCTAAATGTGGAGATATCCATCCACATTAGGCTGAACGTCAGGTGATTTGTTCTTTTTGTCATGATAACAACCAGGAAATAATCAGAGAAATCTGGTTGTTGTTATTGTTGTTTTTTTAAGTGCTCTTAGAAGTACAGTACATTCTGCTATAATGCATATTTTGAAAATGTAAATTTGTTCCAATGCTATTGATATAATAGAAAACATTATGAACATAACTCAAATTTTAAGTTTTTTTCTGCCCAATTCTTTTTTCCCCAAAAAATAAAAAATGTAGAAAAATGCACCACTTACCAATAGCTTCACCCTTAATTCTGATGCCTATTCCCACAAGCAAATTTTAGGTCTTTGTCAAGGTAAAGTGGAATATTAATTGTTTCTGGGTCACACAATACCCTCCTCCCCTTCAGCTCTTTCAGCCACGGCCTCTTCTACAAGCCTGTAATTATGACTTGACCAGTTTTGCTTGTACAGTCTGTCTAAGGCCCCAAATATGGCCACAATTATATTGCTTTTGCTGTTGGGGTTCAGCTGTTTCAATTATATCTGACTGCTTGTGACTCCATTTTGGAATTTTCTTGACAAGGATACTAAAGTGGTTTACCACTTCCTTCTCCAGTTCATTTTACAGATGAGGAAACTCATGCAAATAGGATTAAGTGACTCACCCAGAGTCACACAACTAGTGCCTGAGACAGCTTTAGAACTCAGATCTTTCTGACTCTAAGCCAGGTGCTCCATCCCACAACTCCATCTAGTTGCCTATTATTTATTGAAGTATTTATGTATTTCTTAAACATTTAACACGTATAAAATTGTGCTTCATTTTTATGTTCCTATCTTTTTTAAAAAAATGTATTACTGATGAAGTTTTTGAGTTTTGTGCCTCAGCCCCATTTTCCCCATAAACTCTGTGGTATTTATTACACAACTTTGAATAGTATGCAGTGCTTTTGGGGAACTCATATGTTGAATTATTCCAAAGCTGTTTGTACCTCATAAGACAAACTTGTGAGCCTACAGCTAGGACAGCTAGTACAGCTCTTGACCATCGGGACAAGGAAAGGAAATGATCCCAAGAGGAAAATCACAGATGGCTTCAGGAAACTTACATCTTATACCCTGGGGATAAGTGGGAATCACACAGTGGCCATTTATGGCCTGATCTTTCACTGTCCTTATATACAACTTTGAGTTTCCTGAATTGTCTTTTAGGAGCAATGCAATGATCAGTCATCAGCACTAATTAACCTTTGTATTAATTAGGTAATGAGATGCCACATTATATATAGTGTTAGAATCATGAAGACCTAAGTTTAAATATAACCTGTGTGATCTAAGCAAGTCACTTGACCTGTTTCTGCCTCAGTTTCCTCATTTGTAAAATGGTTGTAATAATAGCACCTCCTACCCTAGGGTTGTTGTAAGTTTAAAATAAAAGCACTTTGCAAACCTTAAAATGATGTGTAAACGCTAACTATTTGGGTCTCTAGCACCTACTTCTTGATTTGACTTGATTTCCCTTTACCTAGTACCATTCTGTCCTTCAAAAAGAAACTTGTCATTGGTATGTAGAAGCAGGCTGAAAGGATGAACAGAAAAGGGGGGAAATCATCAAAATGGGGTCACCAAAGGCAAATTTCATTTATTTCACTGTTTTTTCTATTGTTGACTCAAGATCCAATACTGTAAGTATCTAGATTATACTATATTTGTGAAGACTGTTTTAAAGAGTAGCCTTCTATTCTATTCTCTCTTTTTCTTCAGAAAACCATACTTGGATTTGCACATGAACCTTTTTTGCAGATGCTTCCAGTTACAACTATGGGTGGCAATGTCTTGCTTTGCATTGTCAGGAATGAACATATACTGATCTTTCTTATAACTAAGTACTCCATTGTTATTAAACAGTCATTTAGATAATATCAACTTCTAACTCATGAGAGTCATGACCTCCTTCTTCATTGAGAGGCCTTTTAGTCTTTCAATTCTGGGCACCATTTGATTGGGAGTATTTGATTGTCTATTTATGATTGGGGGTGGAATACGATTTTGAGATAATCAAATGGGGATTTTTCTTCTTACAGGTGCTGCCTGACAAACAGATCAAGGAGAGAGCTGGTAAGTCTATTTTATGACATGTGCTTATCCTTTTGTTTTCAATAAGTTTGTAATTTAAAGGACCATGAACAGTTTGCATGACATTTAATACTGAAGGGGCTTATTGATGAATCAGTCATTAATGGAAAGATGTTATGAATGTTTATTCAATATTCCTGTGTTCCAAGGATCCATGATTTTGTTCACACTGTCCTAATGACCCCTATTCTCACCTTTTTCTCCTTCTTTTCTTCTTCATTATCATGCTAGGAAACTGCCTAGCCAGAAGCATTTGTTTATGCACTAATCTCATACTCTGAATTGCTCATTTGCTTAGCACAAGATGTTGATGGGAGTAGGGCAGTAGATTTTAATCCATATTAAGCATAGTTATCAGCTTCATACACAGAAAAAAACAACTCTCTCATAATGTTCATCTCTACCCCTTAGCATGCTGACATTTTCTCTATGGAAGAGATCAAAAATTATGAAAGGTTTTATGTAAAATTAGGATTACTACTAAAAAAATCTTAAAGTATGTGTTCCACTAACAGGGATATATCTATATTGTTAGCCAATCCTTTTTTGTTCATATACAATTTTTCATGACTCATTTTGGTGTTTTCTTGGGAAAAATATGAGAGTGGAGCTGCCACTTCTTTCTGCAACCCATTTTACAGATGAGAAAACTGAGGCAAAAAAAAAAAGGTTAATTGACTTGTCCAGGGTCACATAGATAGCAAATGTCCAAGGCCATATTTGAACTCAGGAAGAAGAATCTTCCTGATTCCAGGTTCAGTACTTTATCTACTACACTGCTTAAATGCTCTACTAACTAACAGATTTATATACACATTAAGTTGTTTATCCTTTATTCTCAAAGAGACTCATGACATCAAGGGAGCGATGCCATGACATACAAGTGAATTGGATTTGACTACCCATTCATTAAGTGTAGGACACAGATATAGCCCATATGTTTATATGAGTATGTATGTATATACAAAAGTTAGCACCTACAAGGAAAACATAATTCTGTGATGTAACAGTAATATTTGAATATGAGTTTTTATCTAGGAAAGTTTAACAATCAAGAAATTAGAAACAGTGAGGGTTTTTTGTTCATTTTTGTTTTTAGGAGGGCATAGAAGGAGTACATTTACTTTTAATTCCAGTTTTTGCATAATACAGTAAGTACTTGAGGAATCTGCTATAACCTTTAAATCTTAGTTTTTACAAAATATTGTGAAATACCTTTAAATTCTGGTTTTGACATGATCTTGCAAAATGAATGTGGGAAATGCTCAAAGGATCTCTGATTATATCTGTATATACTGCTCACCATCTGGATAAGTGTGTCTTTAGGAATTGCCTGAGGCAAGATTTGAATAAAGTAGTCTTTATTTCACACCCAGCAGCGCTCAAGCTAGACTGTCTTGAAGTGCCAGGGAAGCAAGAAGAAAACACCACAATGCTGCTTTCCCCTAACTTAATTGACCAGTGTTCAAAAAAAAAATGACTAAGAAATACCCTTATCCTTATTTTCTCTCAGAAACAACAACAACAAAGAGGGGCAGCTAGGTGGCACAAAACAAGCTAGGTTCCACAAGCTTGGAATCAGGAAGACTCATCTTCATAAATTCAAATCCAGCCTCAGACACTTATTAGCTGTAAAGCCTTGGAAGATCACTTATCTCTATTTGCCTCAGTTTCCTCATCTCTAAAATAAACTAGACAAGGTCTTTGCCAAGAAAGCCCCAAATGAGATCATAAAGAATTGGACAAGACTGGAAAATGCTTCATAAGGATATCTGCTGGTTGCATACTAACTTGGAAACTGCATGTTAATATTATCTACGTTCTATTGTATTTTATTTATTTTGTTCAGTATTTCCCAATTATGTTTTAACCTGCTTCTAGCCCAACTCAGAAGTATTACCAGTATTCTAGGTCAAGAGTTTAACATTTCTTATTTAGCCCTTCCAAATTCCAGCATCAACATTTATTAGCTGCATCACTTTCTTCTCCCAAAAGCCTCTGTTTCTTTATCTGTAAAATGGATATAAGACCTCACAACCTATCTTTCAGAGCTGTTGGGGGGAAAGCCCTTTCTAAAGCTGAATAATCTATATAAATATGAGCTTCTAACCAATTTATCCTTCTTGAAAGTTGAATACATTCCTCTAAGTAACTAAATCATTCCATAATGAAAATACTGGGTGCTTCATTTCTCTTGTTGAAATCTCTACCTGTATCTGAATGTGGAAAGTGCATTTACCTCAAGAAAAATAAATAAATAAAAATAATAAAATCATGTTTCATATTAGAAGTGACTAAGGAACATACCTGAATCAACAACATCTTGCTTTTTGAAAACTAATCATTTTAACTGGAAAACAAGCATAAGAAAGCATTTTTCTTCTTTGCTACATAAAAATTTGATCCATCTAGGCTCAGATATATATTTCTTTTTGACATTTAAAACTCTTCACATACTGGCTCCAGTCTTGCTATAAAGCATTTTCAGCCTTATTATACATGATCCACTTTCACGGACTTTGCTGGCAATCAATCTCAGTGTTTTTATATGACTTTCTTGATGGAGGATTTGAATCCAAGTCTCCCTGCCTTTGCCCTGACTATCCTCCATGCCAGAAATGTACCTCCTCCTTACTGGTATCTATTAAAATCCCTAGTATTCTTCTAAGTTCAGATCAAGACCTACCTTCTGTTCAAAGACTTCTCTGAATTCCTCCCAAGCTGCTAGTTTCCTCTCCACCAATTACATTGTATTTCTTTTTTTTTTTTGTATATACATATATATGTACATTTCTCTCCTTTAATAGTATATGAGCTCCACTAATAGACTAATAGCTTTTGGTCTTTGTATTCCAGGTGCATCATATGTGTCAGACGCTTATTGATTTATGTTCAATATATTTCCCTCACTCAGGGCTTACTAGCTGTGTGATCCTGGGCAAGTCACTTAACCTTGTTTGCCTTTTTTTCTTCATCTATAAAATGAACTGGAGACGGAAATGGCCAACCACTCTAGTACCTTTGCCCCCCTCCCCCCCCAAAAAAAATACACCAAAGTTCCCAGTGCCTGGAAATAGCAGGTGCTTGGTGAGTACTTACTGACTGACTTTTGGACTGACTACAAGGCTTGGGACTAGAACTGTGATTTTATGAATCTTTTTACCAATATGGATCAGCATTTTCTCTATAGTTAACTGTCTAGAGAATTGCCCAGACTGCAGAAGTCAAATGACTTGCCAGAGTTACAGAGCCAGTATGTGTCTTCAGAAACAGAACTGAAACCAAGCCCTCCCAGTTCAGAGATCAGTTTTCTGGCTTTTTCAACCCTTCTTATTTTAGTGCTTTCCTGTCTGCTGATTATTCCTCATTTATGCTGCAGGTCATTTGTTTGTATGCACTTACCCACAAGCAGCCTCTTCCATTAGATTATTATCTACTTGCAAGTGGCAATGTCCTTGTCTTATATCTATATCCTCAGCACTTACTGCAGTGCCTGGCACATAGTTAATGTTCATAAACTGACTGGCTACACCACAGTGTCCTAATGTTTCTCCCATTACAGGAAGAATTTCTGTTTTCTCATCTAAGAAATCAAGAGAGAACCAGCTGCAATTTTCACCCTTGAAATAACAAGTGTTTTATTCTGTTGCAGTTTAATCTCTAAGATCAGCATTTGATGACCCATCTTATAATAGCTGGTTCTCATATTGTGATTGTTGCATATTAGGAGGTAGAATTTGTGCCCTCAAAAGTCCCTGGTTTTTAGTTGTTGAAATTCACACTGCTTCTTGACGCTCTTTTTCCATGGGGAAATGAATAGAAAAGCAGGCAAGCAGAAAACTAGAAAGAGGCAAGTCTATTTCTATAGAAGTAATTAGAGAGAGCAACATGAGAGTAGGAAAGATCAGTGAAGGGTGGCAGAGAGCAATTTTTCTGCCCATGTAAATCTGATGAATGTGGTAGGCAACTAATTCAAATTCCCATATAACCAAAAAACCTAAAGACTTTGAGAATAAATCTAATTCTTTTCTTTCCTTGTCCTCCGTGACATCCTTGACTAATTGCAGTTTTGGTGATGATTCTTTTTTGCTGTTTTAAAAAGTGAGTCCTGGCCTAGTCCAGACCTAAATGGATTCCTCCACAGGCCTTCCAGCTGCTCTGGTGTATTTGTGAGCAAGGGAGATGCAATATTCCAGGCCAACTGAAGAGGCCACTGTTAGTACACACTGGCACACGGTCTGGAGTGAAACAGGAAGAAGGAAGGGTCCTTGACTGGAGTTCAGTATTTGTAGGGGTGGTAGTGACACCAATTGTACTTTTCTTACTTACTAAAACTGACCCTTCTCTTCCCATAGTATGCCTAGGGCTAAAGGGAAGCCCAACTGCAATCCAGAGCCATAAAAGGAGGTCATCCCCGGGATGGGCTGGGAGAAGACACAAATTGCTGCAGACATTTGTACTGCTTCAAACGTACTCTAGGAAGGAGCCCAGATCTAGACCTGAAAGGTCATCTGTACAAACCCCTTAGTTTATAGATGAGAAAACAAAAGGTGGAAGTGAGGAGAAGGGATGATGGAGAGCCTGGAGGTAGAAGATGGAATACTGAAGTTCAGGGAATGGTGGAAAGGCAGAGTACATGTGGAGGGGAGTCATGTAAACTAAGTCTGGAAAGGTCTTTTGGAGCCAAACCATAATGGATGACACTCACTGCCGTTTTACTCAAATGTAACATCTGACTTTTATCATCATAGAAGCCCAACTCAAGACAGATTTAAGTGAAAGCAGTCACTACCAGACAAAGTGGCAAGTGACTTATCCAAGATCACATAGGTGGTAAAAGGCAGAGCTGGGACTTCCCCCTGCCCAGTCCCCCCAACCCAGGTCTTCTGGCTCCGAATCCAATTCTCCATGAAAGGGGGGCCTTTTCTAACCATGCTGGCTTTTCCTATACTCTATTAGGACCTGGAATTTCAGCAGACGCAGAAATGAAATGGCCGTGTCATATGGATGTGGGATGACTTACTTCAGAGCCACCAGAAGTTTCTGTCATTTAAATCAGGCATCGGTGGAGTCTCAGTTCTGATAAAAATCAGATGTTACATTTGGTGAAATGGAAGTAAATGGCATCCATTATAGAGTGGTTCCAGTTGACTTTTCCAGACATAGTTCACATGACTCCCCTTCACGATCTCTGTGCTCTGGACAAACTGACCTGCTTTCCTTAAGTCTGTTCTTCATTGCTCCCCTCACAGTACCTTTCTTCATGTCTAGAACATCCTTCCTCCTCCAGACACCTACCTTTAGCAGCACCTCCTCCTATGGGAAGTCTTTCTTGCTATCCCTAGTTGTTAGAACACTTGTTCTCCCCAAAACAGTTTGTTTTTAATTTATCTATATAAGTTCAATAACTCTCCACTTCTAAACTCCTGGAGAAAATGGACCATTTTTCATCTTGTCTTTGCAAACCCAGTACTGTATATATTGTAGGTGCCTAATAAATGCTTATCAAGCAGTGCACTCATTCTAACTGAATGAGAAAATTAACTACATTTTCTGTAAAGGTTAAATGCCATTTAGTAGGTAAAGAGTGGCTGACTGCCCTAGAGAATATCAGGAGATTTGACTTTGCTTTCTCTCACTGTGTCACCCTGGAAAAGTCATTTGTGCTTTTTGTTCTTTTAGTTTTCTGCTCATAAAATAAGGAGATTGAATTCTATAGTCTTTATGGTCTGACATTCAATGAACTGAATGCATTCCATAACCATTCTTTAACAATTAACCCAAAGAAACTATCTTTCATTAAATAAAATACATGTGTCAAATCTGTTTTATATTTTAAAATTTTCACTCATTACCTCATTTCTTCCATGCTCTGATGGATCTTTGCTGTGGGTTTTTCCTCCAACAGCACACTCATGACCCTTCTATGCCTTCTCATGCTGAGTGATTCTTGTCCATGTGGAATAGTAGGTACAGAGTCAGGAAACTTTGAGTTCAAGACCTGCCTCTGACAAGCCCTGGCTTTTTGACCTTGGACAAGTCATTTCACCTCTCAGTGCCCTAAGCCACTCTCTAAAGGTATCACTTGCAGAGAAAGTACTGGCCTGTATAAGTGAGGAAGGCTCCTTTATATAAGAGTTCCCTTTACCAGTGAAATTTCAGGTTCAGTGTCAATCCTATCCTTCCCCGGAGGAGATATCCAACATGCCCAGTGTTTTGAAGGTCTTCTAGGAAGGTAACTAGGTGATGCCTTGGATAGAGCACTGGTCCTGGAGTTAACATAATTCAAATCCTGTCACAGACACTTCCTACCTGTGTGTCCCTGAATGAGTCACATAAGTTCTATATATCCCATTTTTCTTATCTATAAAAAGAGGATAATAACAACATTCTATGTTCTAGGATTTTTGTGAAAATCAAATGAGATATTTGTGAAGTGCTCAGCAAACCTGAAAACACTGTGTAGATACTATCATCACCATCATCATGTCTTTAATATTTAATACATACCAGTACATACTCATCACATCCTTCTATTTTATCTATCCCTTTCCTTACTACAATATTCCCTTGTTGGTTTTAATGCTTACTTTTTACATATGAAACATGCTTGATGATGTGCTATTTTTGTTGTGGTTCAGTCATTTCAGTCATGTTTAACTTTTCATGACCATATTTGGGATTTTCTTGGCAAAGATGCTGGAGTGGTTTGCCATTTCCTTCTCCAGCTCATTTTACAGGTGAGGAAACTGAGGCAAACAGAATTAAATGACTTGCCCATGGTCATAGAACTAGTAAGTGTCTGAAACCAGATTTGAACTCTGGAAGATGAGTCTTCTTGATTCTACATCTATCACTTTATCCCCTGTGCTGCCTAGTTGCCTACATATATATAGTACTTTAGAGTTTTCAAAGCACTTTACAAATACTAAGTCATTTTATCCTACAACAATCCTGGGGGTAGAGGTTATTAATATTCCCATTTTACAGTTGTAATTCACTTTTCCATGATTCTTTGGATTACCTACAATTTGAAAAGCTCATGAGATTAGAATGTTTTATGATTCATGGCAATGTCTTATCACCAAGAAATTACTGCTGTTGAAATGATGGCTTTATGTGTCAAGAAACAGCTCTTGGATCTGGAATCAAGAAATAGCTCTAAAATGCTAGATCATTGCATTTATTGTGAAATTTCCTTTTTAAAATTTTTTTATATTGAATTTTTTATAATATATTGAAATATATTTCTGAATGACATTTAAATTGTTCTGCATCCAGCAAAGTTCTCTTCTATATCAAGCCCAGCTTCATTTTCCTAAATGTTCTTTCCACTTTCTCACATTAAGAATTAAGTTGTGGGGCAGCTAGGTGGCGCAGTGGATAGAGCACCAGCCCTGAAGTGAGGAGGACCTGAGTTCAAATCTAGTCTCAGACACGTAACAGCTGTGTGACCCTGGGCAAGTCACTTCACTCCAATTGCCTCAGCAAAAAAACAAAAAAAAAAAAAAAAAAAAAAAAGAATTAAGTTGTATAGAACAGTGAGATGGTACAGGAGGATAGAATACCAGCTCTGAAGTCAAGAGGATCTGAGTTTAAATCTGGCCTCAGACACTTGACCCTTACAACTATGTGACCCTGGACATTTAACCCCAATTGCCTCACCCCCCAAAAAAATAATTGCTATGAAAATCACTATAGTAAAATTGATGACTGTAAAAACATGACTGATGGGTTCCATTTCCTGACCATTTGTTATTCTCTTTTGACTTCTCTATATGACTTAGTTGGCTCTTGCAGCAAACATCTTACAGATTCATTTTCTTCTCCACAACTTCTTGAGACTTTGGTAATGTGATATCACTTAAAGCCTTCTACCATACTCCTGAATCATGCTTTGCAAAAGAGATCATACTCCATATTGGCACTGTCCTTGATGCTATGAAGGGCTTCTTAAACTTTTTCCACTAGTGACCCTTTTTTCACCCAAGAAATTTTTACATGACCCCAGGTATATGGGTATATAAAATAGGTATACTAATAAAACATTTCCTGATAATAAATCATGATTTTACAACCCCCACCTTCAACTACAAGACCCTATATGGGATTGCAAATCTCAGTACTATAATATAGGCAGGAGATTAAGATATTTCCTGACTGAAGTACTTTCTGAGTTTTTTGGTCTCCTCATTAAAATAACATTGTAGATAGACATTAAAATATTAAAACATTAAAATAACATTGTAGATAAACAGCTACAATTGAAATCAGGAATATCTGAGTTCATACCCTACATCATATTTGCCAGCTTTGTGAACATGGATAAGTCACTTACATTCTTGGAGAGAAATAGGAGGAACAGTAATATCCATAATCCCTACCTTGCAGGGTAATTGTGTAACTCACATATAATTGTATATGTAAATTGCTACATAAAGTCAGTTGTTCATTAAGGTGATTCAGGCCAATTCCAATAGGAGAAAGCCATTTGCATCCAGAAAGAGAGGACTGTGTGACCTTGGGCAAGTCACTTAACCCCAATTGCCTCGGGTGGGAAAAAAAACAACTTAGTACTTTCACCTTTTGTTGTTTTGTTGTTGTTTTTTTGCTTGCTTTTTGTTTTCTTTCTCATTTTTTCTTTTTTATCTGATTTTTTCTTGTGCAGCATGATAATTGTACAATAATAATAGAAGAATTGCACATTTAACATATATATTGGATTACATGCTGTCTAGGGAAGAAGGTAGAAAGAAGAGAGGAAAAAATTTGTGAACACATGATTTTGCAAGGGTGAATGTTGAAAACTATCTTTGCATATATTTTGAAAATAAAAAGCTATTATTTAAAAATAATCAACTTCAAAAAATAAGTCAGTTATATCAGGTTCATCTCTAAAAATGATGATAATTAGAATCAATACCTTAAATTTTATCCATTTCCCAGTTTTCAACTGTTTTCAGAATCAATATCTTATTTTCTTCCAATTTGCCTTGATCTTGAGCTTTACTTTTTAATTAATGATTTGGCTAATCACAGAAAGATATGAAAAGATATAAACATCAAGAATCAGGAATTTTCTGTCCAGATAAAAGCAATTTCTCTTTTTGTGTGTGTGTTTGTGTGTCTGATAACATATCCTGACATACCCAATGCTTTCTGTGTTTCTTTTTCTTTTTTTCCTTTTTTTTTTTTTTTTTTTTGCTGAGGCAATTGAGGTTAAGTGACTTGCCCAGGGTCATACAGCTAGGAAGTGTTAAGTGTCTGAGGTGAAATATGAACTCAGGTCCTCCTGACTTTAGGGCTGGTGCTCTATCCACTGCACCACTTAGTTGCCCCCTGTGTTTCTTCTTGAGGAAAATATTCAAAATATCTAGGTATGAGATTTCTGAATGATCTACAAGTTTTTGGTCTCTTTCATTTCTTAATCCTTCCATTTAGCTGTAACTTCTTTATATCTTTTGACTTCATTTATAGGGAAAATGTCAATTTAGATACAGTTCATTTCTTCCACTAGCATATTATCTTATGCTTTGTTGAACAAAGATCTCACATTTAGAATACCAAAATTAAAGCAATGTTTATAAACAGTCAAAAATTCAAATTTCCTAGCACACTATGCCTCCTTTTTTACCTTTCCACCTTCATCACAAAAGAAGCATTAGGGAGTCACTCAGAACTGAGGATTACTCTTTTAGTATCTGTTTCTTTAGTCACCGTAGCCAAATTTATCAACTGAGGACCAACTTACTTGGTCCTCATTTAGGTGGGCTCGTTCTTAGACAGTGGACATACAATCTGTAAGGAGATCTATAGTCCAAGGTAGACTCTTGCCTGAACTTGTGCTCTGCTGATATATATTTTTTAGAGCTCAAGATTACTGCTACATTATTCACTTACTCAAAGGGCGAGTCTTGAACTAGCAAGCCATATCACTCTTTTTTTTTTTTTCATTAAAAAAATTTTTTTTCAGGAACAAAAATTGCTTTCCTCTCTTTCTCAAACACCTTCACTGAATATTTTTAAAATAAAATCCTTACAATAATTATTCATGGTTAAAACAAATTTTTACAATGGATATGCTTTAAAAAAAGTATTTCTCATTCTGGATCCTAAGTTTTTCTCTTTTCTGTCAGGAAGTGGATAACATGTTTTATCAGCATTTCTCTAGAATAAGAATTTGGTCAATGCCTTTGATCAGAGTTTGGACAGCTTTCAAAATTGTTAGTTTTAATTGTGTTGTTGCCCTATATCATTCTTCCTAACAAATTCTAAATTTTTTTTTATTAAAGCTTTTTATTTGCAAAACATATGTATGGGTAATTTTTCAACATTGACCCTTACAAAGCTTTCCATTGCAAATTTTTCCCCCCTAGTCCCCACCCATCCCCTAGATGACAGGAAGTCTACTACATATTGATTATGTTAAAATACTTGACAAATCGAATACGTATATACATATTTTTACAGTTATCTTGCTGTGCAAGAAAAGTTGGAACTACAAGAAAAAAAAATCTGAGAAAGGAAACATAATGCAAGCAAACATCAATAGAGAGCGTGGAAATGTTATGTTGTGGTCCACATTTCACATCACTCTCTCTGGGTGTATATGGCTTTCTTCACTGAACAATTGGAACTGGTTTGAAACATTTCATTGTTGAAGAGAGCCATGTCCATCAGAATTGATCGTATAGTCTTGCTATTGCTGTGTATAATGATCTCCTGGTTCTGCTCATTTCGCTCAGCATCAGTTTATGCAAGTCTCTCCAGGCCTCTCTGAAATCATCCTGTTGGTTGTTTCTTATAGAACAATAATATTTCATAACATTCATATACCATAATTTATTCAGTCATTCTCCAATTGATGGGCATCCATTCAGTTTCCAGTTTCTAGCCACTACAAAAAAAGCTGCCACAAACATTCTTGCACATGTGGGGCCCTTTCCCTCCTCTAAGATCTCTTTGGGATATAGGCCCAGTAGAAATACTGCTGGGTCAAAGGGTATGCACAGTTTGATAACTTTTTGAGCATAACTCCAAATTGCTCTCCAGAATGGCTGGATCCGTTCACAGTTCCACCAACAATGTATTAGTGTCCCAACCTTCCCACATCCCCTCCAACATTCATCGTTATCTTTTCCTGTCATTTTAGCCAATTTGACAGGTGTATATTGGTACCTCAGAGTTGTCTTAATTTGCATTTCTCTGATCAATAGTGATTTGAGCACCTTTTCATATGACTAGAAATTGTTTTAATTTCATCATCTGAAAATTGTCTGTTCATATCCTTTGACCATTTATCGATTGGAGAATGGCTTGAATTCTTATTAATATGAGACAATTCTCTATATATTTTAGAAATGAGGCCTTTATCAGAACCCTTAAATGTAAAGATGATTTCCCAATTTATTGCTTCCCTCCTAATCTTGTCTGCATTAGTTTTGTTTGTACAAAAACTTTTTAACTTAATATAGTCAAAATTATCTATCTGGTATTCAATTAAAAGTTCCGCTTCTTCTTTGGACACAAATTCCTTCCTTCTCCACAGGTCTGAGAGGTAAATTATCCTATGTTCCTCTAATTTGTTTATAGTATCACTCTTTATATCTAAATCATGAATCCATTTAGATCTTATCTTGGTATGTGGTGTTAAGTATGGGTCAAGCCCTACAAATTCTAAATTCTTGAAAAGCTGCTCAAATTTTTTTTAAGTTTTAAGAAGAAGATACTTTTTTAATCTCACCCAAATAAATCTTATCTGCCTAATAGATTCAATTAAACAAAAATTCATTAAACAAAATTACCATAAAAGACACTCAGACTATCACTGGGGATACAATGCTGGAGAAAAGAGGAGGAAAAAAAAAGCCCTGCCCTCAAAGGGTTTTGATTCTTCTTGTGAGATATGCCATATACTCAAGGGAGAAAATATTAGGTAATTTCAAGAAGGAAAAAGTGAGAAAAAAAAGCCTTAATGGGAGATTAAAAAAATAAGATGAGCTTTAAAAGAAGCTAGGATTCTAAGTGTACATTCCAACTCTGGGATATCTTATGCAAAAGAGATACAAGATGAAATGTCATGTTCAAAATAGCTAGCAGGCATGGACTGGAAGGCATGTGAAGGGTTATAGGTTCTTCCACCAAGGCATACAGACCCATTCCCCCACATTTCCCAATCTTCATATATAGAATATGTTATGGCTTTTTTGTTCTACAGTGTCTCATGAACATGAAAAATCCATTGGGAAAAAATTTTGTTCCTACTATTTTCTAAAAATAATAACTCCCATTTGTATAACCCATAACTTACAATAATAATCATGAAATAAGGTATTATTATCCCCATTTTACAGATGAGGAAATCAAACCTCAACAAAGTTAAAAATTTAAGAACCTCAGAGAAATTAAGTGACTTATTTAAAGTCACATAGCTAATGAGAATCAGAATCAGGACTCATGCTTCTATAGTTTCTTTCAAATCAGGTTAAAACCTTACCTTGTGCAAGAAATTTTTCCCAATTCCCAGTGCCTTCTGTCGATTATCTCTAATTTATTCTATAGCTATTTAACTTTGTACCTACTTATTTGTATGTTGTCTCCTCTATTAAACTGTGAGCTCCTTGAGAGTAGGGACTGTTTTTTTGTTCTCTATTTTTCCCCTTAGCTCAATATAAATTTAGTAAGTGCTTAGGGACATGATTCAAACCCTGATTTTTCTTGCTGACTCCGAACATACTCTGTACAATAATATCCTCTCAATAAATAATTTTTTCTTATGCAAGGCATTGTCTTTCTCCTTACAGAGCCCCAGATCACATAGTCTTTATATTTCTGCATAGTGCAGAACTCCAGGATTAGACCTCTTAAAGTACCACTGGTCTCAGGAAATCTTTTATGGTCTACTGACATTCCTAGGAAATGAATTACATGCCATGAATGAGTTCATATCTAAGAATACAGCAGCATAACTAATGATCATTATCCATGAGGATCTGATGAAATGATAAGTTTTTTTTGGTACAAGATTAATTTTATACAGATTACAAATGATGACAAAGAATGTTGTATGGGATATTTAAGATTATATTCATAACAGCATTCAAGACTTTAAAAATTATTCTCAAAATCAAAAAAGACAAATATCTTTCTACTACCTTTTGTTTTCTTTATTGTACACTTCACAAAGATTGCTATTTCAAAAACAATGAAATTAACCATTGGGTGCTTCTGAATACATTTCCAGGATATGGTGAAATCTAGAAGGTGAAATCTATTTCCTTCAGCATGACATTTACTCTTTTTTTAAGCATGACTAATTTATATGAGTAGAATGAATCAGTTCCCAAATATTATTAGACTTCAAGATCTACCTTTGAAATCCTGATATTAAAAAAATATTCTTTGTTTCCCTCAAGATTTTATCAAGAAGCAAATTTAAAAGACATCAAATGTGAAAATGCTGCTTTATTAATCAAGAACTATGATTTGCTGCTTTGAAAATGATGTTTCTGCATCTCTTAAGGATCAGAGAAAGTTGTTTTTGATTTGATAAGGCTAAAGAAAATATTGATTAAAGTAGAATTCCTTTACCTAGAGAATAATCCTTCCTGACTGCCCCCACAAAGCATCATCTTCCCATCCATTGTGTAATTATTCTTTGTTTTTTCAGCTTCTTCCTCTCTGATTTCTGTACTAAAATATAATGATTCAACTTCTCATCATATGTAACCCAGTGGGAGAAGTCAACTCATTTCCCACAGGATTACGCAACATGAGAATCTAGCTACGTTTCATCATTCTGATATGTTCTAGTTCTCAGGATCAAGCATCTGTTCTTCAAGAAATAATATTTGTTTTACTTTAATTCTTCTATTTATCACTTTTAAAAATTCAAATCAATTCAACAAACATTTATCAAATATCTACTACATTATGTGTATATGTAGTCTCATAAGTGGGCATTCAAAAAATTTAAATGTTCATATCTCTAACAATAATGCTTTACTACCATTTCCAAAGTTACTACCTTCTTTTCATTCTTGTTTAGAATCACCTAATTCCTATGTACTTACTGTATATCTTACACTTTTTACTTTAGTTTTTCAGACATTTTTGAGGCGGTGTGGCATAATGGATAAAAAGTGGCTTCATGAAGACTTGGGTTCAAGTTTTACCTCTGGCACATATTGGTCAAGTGACCTTCTCTGTGTTTCAGGAAACTATCTAAGATTAGAAATTGCAGAGAACATGCTAATCTACATTGATGAACAGTGTTCCCTCCCTGAGAGTTCCCCAATCAAAAAAGTTCCAGGTCCTAGTAATCAACAGATAAAGGGCACACTTTTACATCAGTTACCTCATTTGATGTTTACAGTATTTTGAGTTAGACTAGATTATCAATATATGGCAAAGAACCGTGATCACATCATATGACACAGATCATATTCCAGTGAAGTCACCAAGAATTGCCAAAGTTGAAAAATTCAAATGCTCTTTAGCCAATCTGTGAGGACCCCTCTCCACGTACATCCCTGCTGGTCCAAACTCCAGACAGGTACTCCATCCCTGAACCTATACCTAAAGCTATTCCATCTTGGGAGGATCTTCCAAAGCTTCTGCCCTAGACTTTAAGCTCAGGGAAGACAGGGAGCTCTCTATGTATTGATACGCTGAAGTTCTTCAACATACTTCTCCCATGACCTTTGGGCAAATCACTCAACCGTCCCCAGTTCCCAGCTATAAAATGTGAGCAGAGGGGTGTTATAATAATAGGAGTATTGTGAGCTATGTGTGTACATGCATACAATGAGCTGAAATCTCAAACCCACCAGGCAGAGAAACATTTTAAACCTGGAAAGTTAAAATCCTCTTCAAGTTTATTCAGGGGGAAAGAATGTCTCCCCACTTAGTGAGTGCTTTAGTACATGGGAGCATGCATGTATCAAGAAAGTTTAGCATAGTATGAGGATGTAGCCTGCACTAAGACCAAAGGGGTGTCCGCCATGCAATATCAGCCTTGCCATACCAACCTTGGCATAGTTTGGAGAGTTCTATGCACTTCACAAGTTGTAGGGGGAACTATGTTTTCTGGTAGCTCTTGAGGTCTTTATTTCTAGGTGAGAAGAGGATAAATTTTCTATCCTAAAATCTTCAGGAGACTTGTCACTGTGTTCTAGAGAATTATACAGAAAAGAGAGAGAAACAGAAAAAGAAATTTTAAAAATGAGAGGAGTATGTTTGTATTTAGTTGGATTTCTATTGCATTTTAATAATTTAATATATTTCATAGTTTTCTACTATTCACTTTTACTATGGAAATGACACTTTGGTTTGTGTTTACCATTTTAGAATCTTGGGATTAAATGAACAAGCCTCCACTGCTTATTATCACTTCTCTCCAACATCTGTGTCAAAATGATTCTCTTGCTGAATAACATTACACAGTCCAATTAGCTAAATCTCTGGCCAGAAAGGTTTTATTCATCTTCCAAGTGCTAGGATAGTTGTCTGCCTGCACAAGTGAATTACTATCATGATTCAAAAACCCGCTAAAGACAAGCTTGTCAGGTCTGTGGCTATTTACAGTCATGGAGAAGGATCTCTGATAACCACAACTTTGGTTATCTAACGAGGTGCAGGATCCATCTGAATTTTCATGTTGCTTTTGTTTGAGACGCTGAATGCTAAAAATATAGCTACATCCCCATGAGGAATGGCTTTTTGAGGCCTTGGGTAGCTTGTCAAGTTAGGATTCATCATTTCAACCTTGAATTTCATATCAAAAGGAAAAGACATCATTGACATTTAGCAAAAGGGAAAACTTAGAATGAATTGTTTTTATTAAGTGCCATTGACTTATATTTACAACTGTTTTTAACCTGGAAATGCAGTTGTTTTCATTTATCCATTAACCTTATGAAGTTATCAGAATGAATATTTCTTTTTCTTTATTGAGGGAAGAAAAGAGAAGACATGGGCCATGTCTCCTTGCTGACCTGGAGAGAAAATCAAACTAGCTGTATTATCTTTGAGAACAAACAACCAAATAATTGACTGAGAATTGGTATTGTTGTTTTCAAACAGTTGTTTTGTTATTATGGAATCTTAAACATAGAAATTAATTTTTTATATATTCCTTGATAATGAACTAAATATGTCATCTAACTTAGGGAAATACAAACACATATATCCACACAGGATGACCTCTCCCGGAAAATCAGATTCAAAACAATTCTTTTTTTTTCTTTTTTAAAAAAGATATTTAAGGACCAATTTTACTACTAGCCTCTTCTTACTGTGATAATGGGGGAAATAGTGGATTTGATATCTGAAGATTTGGCATTGAGTTTTAGATTACTCTCTGTGTAAATGTGGGCAAGCACCTTCACTTTCCTGAGTCTCATTTCTTCTTTGTAAAATGGGGGTAATAATGTTTCACATATACATAGCATATTAAGGTAAATGGAGAACTTCCCCCTAATTATGCTGTGAGGTTGGTGGTATAAGAGTTATTGTCTCCATTTGACAGATGAAGAGACTGAATTTCAGAGAACCCAAGTAACTTGCCATAATCAGTCATACATCTAGTTAGTAATTACCAGAATCAGGACTCAAGTCAAATCTGCCTTTAAATTTCACCTCCTTTGCACACAGGTTGTTGTTTGTCCTTCCTTCTTGAAGAGGACAGGACTTCAGGGAGGTGATGCCATAACTTGCAAGTGAATTGGATTTAAGTGAGGGAGGGCTGGGAAAGGGCACCAGATTCACTTTTTTCTAGGGAGCCATCTGGATTCAGTGGCAAGATTTAGATTAAGACAAGATTTGTGGAGGTCTTTCTTTTCTTTCCTTTCCTTTCCTTTTTCTTCTTTCCCTTCTCTTCTCTCTGTTCACCTGTGGTACTCTGCCAAAAAGAGTAAAAATTTTGATTGCTGAAACCTCCCAAGATATTACCGAAATCATTCTGATTCTCATTGATTGGCCAGTGATAGATCCCAGGCCAAGTCCCACTTGATCATTGTTTGAGCCTTGATTGGCTCAGAGTGAATGTAAATAGAAATTGTTTCTGCTTTGACCAGAAACCCTGAAAGTCTTCCCCTCTCAGATTAGATTTTTTTTAAGTAGGTAAAAGAAACCATTCTCTGCCTGATTTCTTACCTACCGTTAGTCATTGATTGGGCATACCTGTTAAAGACCTTAGTTTACAAAGGCCGAGATCTCCCACAAGATGCAGGGCTATCTCCAGTCTTCCTGATCTATTTCTTGCCTCTGGATCCAGATGATTCTGGAGGAGAAAGTGAGACTAATGACTTGGCACAGCCCATCCTCACTTAAGTCCAATTAATTTGCATGTCATAGCATTACCTCCTTGATGTGATGGTCCTCTTTTTTTAACTTCTTCATTACATATTTTATTTTTTAATTTTTCTTTTCTTTTTATTAGCTTTTTATTTTCAAAATATATACATAGTTTTCAACATTTACCTTTGTAAAACCTTGTATTCCAAATTTTTCTCCCTCCCTTCCCACCACTTACTTCCCCTTAGACAGAAAGTAATCTAATATATGTTAAACATGTACAATTCTTCTATACATTATTTCCACATTTATCATGCTACGCAAGTCAAATCAAAAATGAAAAAAAAAGAGAAAGGAAAAAAAAGGAAGCAAGCAACAACAAAAGACGAAAACACTATGTTGTGATCCACATTCACTCCCCATACTTCTCTTTCTGGATGCATATAGCTCTCTCCATCATAAGTCTATTGGAGTCTGAATCACCTCATTGCTGAAAAAAGCTATGTCCATCAGAATGGATTATCACATAATCTTGCTGTTGCTATGTGCAATGTTCTTTTATTTCTACTCACTTCACTTAACATCAGCTCCTGTAAATGTCTTCAGATCTTTCAGACCTGCAGGTCATTTCTTATAGAACAATAATAATTCCTTTACATTCATATACCATAATTTATTCAGCCATTCTCCATCTGATGGACATCCACTTAGTTTCCAGTTCCTTGCCACCACAAAAAGGGCTGCTACAAACAATTTTGCACACATAGGTCCTTTTTCCCTTTTAAAATATCTCTTTGGGATACAAGCCCAGTATAGACACTGATGGATCAAAGAGTATGCACAGCTTGATAGTGCTTTGGACAAGTTTCATATTGCACTCCAGAATAGTTTGGATCAGTTCACAACTCTACCAACAATGTATCACTGTCCCAGTTTTCCCACATCCCCTCCAACATTTATCATTATCTTCTCTCATCTTAGCCAATCTGAGAGGTGTGTGGTAGTATCTCAGAGCTGTCTTAATTTGCATTTCTCTGATCAGTAGTGGTTTAGAGCATTTTTTTACATCATGCTCCTCTTTGAGAAAGGACAAATACCTCCTCCAAAAGATTTTTTTTTGAAGAAAGTGCTTTGTATACTACAAAAGTGCTGTACAAATATAAGTTTCTTTAATTTCTGCTTCCATGTAGTGTTTGATTAACCATTTTGGCTAATTGTTCACAGAACTGACTAATTTACTTGATACAACTGACAAAATCAACTAGTTCTTTTAGGATAATATCAATACAGCCTTTAGTAACCAATGTTTACAGTACTTTTTATGTCTTCTCTCTCTAGTAAGTTATATTCACTAAAAGTGTGCCTGCCTCTAGCAGCCTTCATGATTCTAATTTGTTGCTTCTGTTTCTAGTCTAATGGGAATTAAAGAATCAATATTTCACAATATGATGAAAATTCTGTGTAAAATTAGTCAATGAATTCTCTGAAAAGCAAGTGAGGCCTGAGGGGCATTTCTGCAGAAATCAAGCATGGGAAATCTAGTGTACCAGCTTAGGGCAGCTATTTTAATTGCTGAAAAGCTTTAAAAAACATTTCTGGATCTTCAACTGTACTTTGAAATATTGAGATTGCCAGAGGTGCAACCTCAAAGTAAGTAAAATATTATTATAATGACAAGTCTCAATACTTTGCCCTTTACAGATGACTCCCAAATATGTACCTACATACAGATGATTCCCCTCTCAAAGCTCTAATCTTAAATTTCTTCCCATACACTATTTCTACCTAGAACTTCCCATTACCTTGAACTTAACCTTTCTTATCTTCAGACATTTCCGGTTGCCTTCATGATAAAATATAAACCTTTTGACATAGCATTTAAAGCCCATTACCTAGCTCCTACCCACTCATAAATTTAGCCCTAATTCTCATTGCCTTTCTCACGCTGCTGCCTAGACACATTGGCTACAAGCTCTTCCCCAAACTCAATATTTCTTCTCCCATTTTGGTAGCTCCACACCTAGTAAGCACTTATCTTCTTTATCTCATCTTCATTTTCATCTCTCAAAAATCTTGCTTTCCTTCAGGCTTAGCTTAAATGATACCTCCTCCATGAAGTCTTCTTGCTAATTGCTAAGATGTTCCGCTTCCTCTAAGTGACTAGTCTTAGAGTTATTTTGCATATGTGTGTCCCTCTGGAAGAATATACACTTTTTGAGAGCAGGAACTATTCTTTTTTATCTTTTTTGCACAGTGTTTCATGATAGTAGGCACTAATAAATATTTGTCAATGTTAATATCTAAAATATATTTCAATATCTTTATCACAAATTAACTTATTAACAAAAGGAGAAATATACTTTTTATTCATTAATTTCCCTAATCCTCCACTAGATTTGTATAATACCTTTATTCTGAGACCTTCACAAAAATTATTCTATCTTATTTTTATTCTTTGACTTCACCTTGTGGGAAGCCACACCCAAATAGTCTCTCTGTCATCAGTCTCCACAATTTATCCTGCACATGGCAACCAGATTAATCTTCTTAAAACATAGCTTCTGAACATGTGCCACTCTCCTACTCAAAAACCTTCAGTGCCTTCAATTATAGTATCCCCATTTTGGAAGGGACTTTGAAGGTTCATCTAGTAGTCCAACTTATCAATTTTCTTGGTAATTCTATGCATTTTTATACATTTAAAAACATTCTAAAATAGTATTTGTAGGCTTGAGCAGATTGTCAAAAGCATTTATGACTTAAGACAAGGAAACAAACAAAACCTTTCTATCCTGTTTGAGGAAATCTAGTATTTAGAATTCATTATCTTTCAAGGCAGATTATTACTCTTTGGCATAGTTATAATTGTTATAGTTTTCTTTTTTTTTTTTTTGCCTGAGATAATTGGGGTTAAGTGACTTGCCCAAGATCACACAGCCAAGAAATGTTAAGTGACTGAGGTCACATTTGAACTCAGGTCCTCCTGACTTCAGGGCTGGTGCTCTATCCATTGCACCACCTAGCTGCCCCATTTCTAATTATTTAAAAACTTTTGCTTCCATTGAATTGAAATCTTTCTCTCACCATTGATCCTGATTCTACCTGGACCCAAGCAAAACAAGTCTGATCTCTCTTGTGCACAATTATCCTTTAAAGTACTGAAGACAGCCATGGTGTTCCTCATCTTACCCCATTTTACTCCATGTAGACTGTTCCCTATGTTAAATAACTCCAGTTACTTAAACTGATCTTTATATGCCTAGATTTCTAGTCTTATCATTGTCCTTGCCACCTTCCTCTGGATAAAATCCAGACTGTGGGTGCCCTTCCTAAAATATAATATTCCAAAATGAACACAGTAGACTAGATGTAAGCTGATGATAATTCTGGACATCAAACCTCTATATATGTTCCATAAAATCACTTGAGTGGTTTTTTTTTTAGTTTGTTTGTTTTTTGTTTTTGTTTTTTGCTTCAAATGCCATATTGTTGACAATCTTCTAAAACCTCCAGTTTTTCACCTAAATTGTGGTCTAGCCATGCCTCATTCATTCTATACTTATTTAGTTGATTTTTTAAATCCCAAATGAGATCATTACTTTATCCCTATTGAATTTCATCTAACTAGTTGAAACCAATTATTCCAGCCTTTTGAGATCTCTCCAGTTCCCAATTATGATATCCAAAACGTTACTTACTCCTCCCAGATCAAGGATTGAAATTGAACTCTAATTCAAGTGCCATATCCAACACTCTTGTCTACTTATCTCTATTTTGCCATAATACATTAGTTTCTTAAAGAAAAGGGACTATGTCACACACACACAATAACTATATATCTAGATATATAGTTATTGTTATTTTCCTCAGGACCTAGCATAGTCACATAAAGTGAGCGCCTTACTTCAATTAATAGAGATTAATTAAATGATTCTCCAGTAGAGTGGAAGGAAAGGAACATCAATCATATGATCTTTAGTTCACTATATACATGATATAATTAAAAAAAGAGTTCATAGTAAAAAAACTTATTTCAATCTTATGGTTATTTTTAACAATTTTTTCCCTCAGTGAATTAGTATCATTTATTAGTATCATGAAATTTTTTTTCAATTATTGAAATAATCAGATAGATTTTTCTTGTACACCATGATAATTGTGGAAATATGTATAGAGGAATTATACATATTTAACATATTGGATTACTTGCTGTCTGTGGGAAGGAGTGGGGGGAAGGCAGGGGAAAATTTGGAACATGAGGTTTTGCAGAGGTGAATATTGAAAATTATCTATTCACATGCTTTGAAAATGAAAAGCTTTAATAAATAAAAAGAAAAAAAGATCATATAACCAAGAATCAGGTGGCCAGCTGAAGCTGGGTACACAACTCATTACAACTGAATAAGAACATGGGTCAGCCAAATAAATAATGATTCATATGGTGCTTTAAGAATGCTTTCCTCATAACTGTCCTATGTGGTGGTACAAAGCATTATTATCTCCCAGAAAAAAAAAAAACACTGAACTTCACAAAGATTAAATAGCTAATCCTAAATCTAGGAGCAGAGCTTGGATTTGAACCCTTTTGTCCAGACTTCAATTCAGTGAAAGTTCTACTATTCACATATTTTTTTCAGGGTTCCATGTATCCAGGGTTACAATGTAGTTAAGTCCTTGGGGGGAATGAGGAAAGGAAGGAAGAGGAGTATCATTAACTCTTTCATGAAAGAAGAGAGACTAGTTCACATTTAGGGATGCACTCTTTCAAATTTGGTAGCAGTTGAGCAAATTCTTTGGTTTACTCAGACACTCAATTCTAATTTCTTAGATAACAGGTACAAAGTTCCTGCAGAAGCACCATTTTAAATTGCTTTCTGGCTCTAAGTTACCTTGTTGGACTAATTGGGATTCTATAGCCTATTTCATTTGCATTTTGGAGGAATCACTGGTACTAGAACTCTCAATAGGATTTATGGAACCCAGAAAATCACATTGGATCTTGTCCCCATCCTGACCTGTTTCAGAAAAGTAAAAGTAAGTTCATATGAACATCAAGGGCAATCTTAAAGAAGAAAATAGTTTCTCACACAAGAGGAATACATGGAGGAAGATGTGGCAGTCTGAAGGCCTTGTCTCAGTATTGGAGTACAAGGGTCTAGGATGTATGTGGAGAGAAAAGAGAGACGTTGATAGTCTAATTGCCTTCAAGGGCACCTCAAGTCATTTTCTGCACTCACTGGCCAGAGCCACCTCTTTGCCCTCATCCTGCCTCCCTGGGCTCTCTGACTACAAAGCCTGGACTCACTGCCAGGGGCCTGGTCATCCTGGTCACTTCAGCACTGCAGTAGTTGAGGGGAAATGTGGGAAAACAAAAGTACTTCATAGATGGCTCTGTGCCAGCCCACATTTATAGACAGTTTCCCTAAGACAAACTCCAAAGATGCTCTTAGCACTAAGAGGGTTTAGAACAAACTGAGCCCAATCTTTTTTTTCATTTTACAATTGAGGAAGCTGAGACCCACAGAAGTAGGTGACCTGCCCAAGATCATATACCTAGGAAATGATTGAGCTGGCACTAGTTTGTTCTCTTTATACTGCCATTATTATTATGCTCATATTTTTGTTCATTTAGACAATATTTCCAGATCCTTCTTAGAATTAATATTAATCATCTTTATCTATATGAGTTCTATAAGGTTGATAGATTGATGCTAAAAGATTTGGTAAAAGAAAGACCACCTGATTGAAAACTTGGAGTAGTGTTACATTTAATTTTATTTGTTATATCATTCATCACCTTTGCCAATAAAAACAATCTGAGGATAATGAAGGCTGGTTGGCCAAATGAATCCAAACGATATTCTATCCCCAGAAATGCTCTTCAGTAAAGGAAAGAAATTTCTCTGTTTTAAATTTCAACATTTACCTTCTTTTTCTTCATTATTTAGAAAAGTAAGACCATATGGTATAGAGGATAAATCACTGCCTCTGGAGAATCTGGGTTCAAATCCCACTTCTAACACTTAATACCTTGTATGTGTGTGTGTGGGGGGGGCAAATGGGTGTGTGACCTTGGGCAAATGATTTAACTTTTTCTGAATCTCAGTTTACTCTTTTATAAAATGTTGACTTTGGACTAGAAAGTCTCTGTAGTCCCTTCAGTTTCTAGTTGTAGGATCTTTTTTATTATATGAACCAAAAAAGTCCTACAGAATTCCATCTGCCCTAAAAACTAAGCTCAAGTTCAATGTCCTCTTTGAACCATAGAATGATTTTTTCTTTCGACAAAGTCCTATTTCACTGAATGATCTGTGCCCTGCCATTTAGCATTGAATTTTTTTTAGTGCCTTATTTGTTCTTTGGGTCACATGTATCTTTGCATTAATAACAATTGATATTCTATAATCTTTTAAAGTCACAAAGCTTTTTACATACATAATCTCCATTTGATCTTCACCAGTTGCCTTTGTGAATTGTCTTGCAGGTATTATAAATGTGGAAACTGAGGCTCAGAGGAATTAAAGGACTTTGCATGTTGTTTCTACCATTAGATTATAAGCTCCTTCAGGCAGGAACTATTTTTTTAACCTTTCTTTGTAACCCAAGTGCTTAGCATACTCCCTGGCACATTGTAAGTGATTAATAAATTAATAAAAATAATAAAGAACTTGCTCAGAATCATACAAGCTTGTAAATGCCAAAGTTTTTCAAGATATGAAGTAGGGTCTCTCTTGACTCCAAGTCCAGGAATCTTTGTATCACACTACACCACAGTTCCTTAGCATGATGTGGTATCATGTATCATGTAAACCTTGCATGGCCCTTAATGACCTTCATGTTTTTGATTTTTGCTCAGGCAATTGAAGTTAAGTGACTTGCCCAGGGTCAAACATCTAGGGAATGTTGAGTGTCTGAGACCAGATTTGAACTCAGGTCCTCCTGACTTCAGGGCTGGTGCCCTATCCATTGCACCACCTAGCTGCCCCTGACCTTCATGTTTCTGAATACATAGCAGATGACCAGTAAACACTTAGACTCATAAGACTTAGAGTGGGAAGGACCTTAGGATCAGCTAATTTGATTTGTTAAATCTTTGATTAATTGAAAACAGCAATCTGATAGAGATTATACGTGTACAATCATGTAAACACATCTCCACATTAGTCATGTTGAGGAAGAAGAAACAGAACAATAGGGGAAAACTATGAAAAAGAAAAAAAAAACAAGCAACAATGTGAAAATTGTGGGCTTTGATCTATATTCAGACTCCACAGCTCTTTCTCAGAATGGGGACAGCATTTTCCATCATGAGTCTTTTGGAATTGTCTTGCATCATTGTATTGCTAAGAAGAGCTAAGTTAGCATAGTAATCACTGCACAATGTTGCTCTTTTTCTCCTGGTTCTGTTTACTTCCCACAGTATCAGTTCATGAAATCTGCCTTGCCATTTCTTGAACCACAATAATATTTCATTATGTTCATACATCAACAACTTGTTCAGTCATTCCCGAATTGATAAGCATCCCCCCAATTTTCACTTCTTTGTCACCACAAAAAGAGCTGCTAACAATATTTTGGGGTATATAGGGCATTTTCACTTTTTTATGACTTCTTTGGAATACAAACTTAGTAGTGGTATTGTTAGATCCAAGTGTATGCACAAAAAGAGCTGCTAACAATATTTTGGGGTATATAGGGCATTTTCACTTTTTTATGACTTCTTTGGAATACAAACTTAGTAGTGGTATTGCTAGATCCAAGTGTATGCACAATTTGTTTGGTCTTTAGGCATTGTTCCAAATTGCTCTCCAGAATGAGTGGATCAGTTCATAACTCCACCAACAATGCATTAGTATGCCAATTTTTCCACATCTTTTCCAACATTTATCATTTTCCTTTCCTTTTCATAATTGCCATTCTGATAAGTGTGAGGTAGTAGAGATTTTAAAGACATTTAATTGTATATAAATAATTTTAATGCAAAATGAAGCTTTAGTTCATAGAGCTCCTACATTACTTTAGGCTATTTAATGCCTCTTCCATCCCTATAGATATATCATTGCTATAACATTAACAATGGGAAAATAAACCTACTGAAAATTTTCTATGCTGAAATTTCTTGTCAACTAATATATTTCTCTAATGTATCTTCCAGATTGTCTGAATAATAATATTTTAAAACCAATTTTGCATAATATCTATGGTATTTTTTAAGTGAAGCTAGATAGTTTAGTGACTAGAGTGCCAGGCCGGGACCCAGTAAGTCTCATCTTCCTGAGTCCAAATACAGTCTTAGGCATTAGCTATATGATCCTGGGCAAGTCCTTTGACCCTGTTTGCCTCAGTTTCTTCCTCTGTACAATAAGCTGGAGAAGGAAATAACAAACCATTCCACTTATCTTTGTCAAGAAAGCCTCAAATGGGGTCACATAGAGTTGGACAAAACAGAAAAGTCAACAACTTGTTAGTGTTTTTAGAGCCTAGTTCAAGATAGTTAATAATGTCTACATTGTCATTCTTCACTTAACTTTTACTGAAAAAGCTCATCCATCTTGAAAATAGTGTTAGGAAATCAAATCAATGCTAAGTGTTTGAAGTTAAGCAGTCTGGGTTCAAATCCCACCTCTGTTCCTTAAAAACAATATGACCCTTAGAAAGTTACTTTATGACCTCTATAAAATGAGGACATCAGTGAATTATAAATTTGGAACTGGATGAGATTTTTCAGGACATCAAGTGTAAACCCTCTCTTTTTACAGATGGGGAGGTTGAAACCCAAAGAAGTTAAATACTTACTCAAGATCATACAGCTATTAAGTAGAAGAATTCCAAATCAATTGTTCTTTCCATTGTAACACTTTGCTTCTCAAAATATACCATATAATCTCTTGTCTCTGTATTTCTAAAGGTATTTTTTAAAACCAACATCAAATGCAAGCATATAGTGGTGTCTACTAGTCAGTGAGATTCTGCTGTAGAAGGCTGAGACAAAAGTGAGGGGGAAATTTGAACCTGATCTAATAAAACTGAATACTTCCCTTTCTATTTTTCTTTAAAATTTAATTCATTATTGTTGGTAGAATTATGAATTGATCCATCTTTCTGGAGAGCAATTTGGAACAATGCTTAAAGACCAATCAAATTGTGCATATCCTTTTATCCAGCAATACCACTACTAGAAATCCTAAGAAAAGGAAAAGGATGCACATGTGCAAAAATATTTATGGAAGCTTTTTTTTTGTGGTGACAAAGAATTGAAAATTGAGGGAATGCCCCTCGATTGGGGAATGACTGAACAAGTTGTGGGTATATGAAAGTAATGGAATATTGTGGAATAAGGAAGATAAACAAGCAGATTTTAGAAAAACCTGGAAAGACATATATGAACTGATGCTGAGTTATGTGAACAGAACCAGGAGAACATTGTACACAGTAAGAGCAACATTGTACAATGATCAACTATGATAGATTTAGCTCTTTTTAGCAATACAATGATCCAAGACAATTCCAGAAAAATCATGATGGAAAATGCTGTCCACATCAGAGAATTAGGAGTTTGAATGCAGAGCAGAGCATACGATTTTCTTTTTTTTTGTTAGTTTTTTCTTTCTTATAACTTTTCCCTTTGTTCTGTCTCTTCTTTCACAACATGACTAATGTAGATCTATGTTTATATGATTTCACTTGTATAACCTCTATCAGATTGCTTGTCATCTTGGTGAGTAAGGGTGGTAAAGGAGGGAGGCTGAAAAAACTTGAAACTCAAAATCTAATAAACAGTGGATGTTGTAAATTATTTTTACATATAATTGGGAAAAAATAAAATGCCATTTACAAAAAAAAATCCAATGCAGTGCAATTAATTCCATCACTATAATATATTTCTGTCTTGTTCTAAGACGCAGGGCAAATTTAAGAATTAATCGTTGGCCACACTCCTAGATCAGATGTTGTAGATTTTTAGGTTCCCACTCCAAATCATTCCACTGAGAACCAGAAGCATCTCCACATCTGCCAGATGAGCACTATTCCCAGTGTTCACATTCAATGACACCAGCTGGCGACATTGCTGCTGATTCATTGTAATAGAGCCCAGCTGGCAAGAAAGGTGGCATTCTGCAGCAATGCAGCAAAATCTTGGAAAAACCTGAGCCTTTAAAAAATGACTTAGGTAGTATCTTAATATGATGGAAGATGTGAGATGTCTCCAGGGAGTACTGAAAGCAGTATATTTCTTTGCAGCCCTGTGAAGGTAAAAGAACAAAGAGAAATATCACAATGAAGACTCTCCCCTTAGAACTTATACCAAGATCAAGTCTTGTCCCTTTTCCTCAAAGAAAACTGCCCTGCTCTAAACCTCTCCTACTGGAAAATTCTTCTCCTCTTGCCTCCCATTATTTCACAAAAATAAAAGTTCTATTATACTGAAGCGATGTTCCATGTCAGTGAAAATATAAATGTAAAAGGTAAAAGTAGAGCTAAAAAGGACTTTAGAGGTCATCTAGCCCAGCCATTATAGGAGGTTAAGTAAGTTGCTCTGAAAATAATCGAACAGGCAATAAATTGGAGAAATTTACTTCAGGGTGATTTGGTTTCACAGGGAATAAGAATAATAACACATAAGCACTTTAAAGATTACAAAGTTCCTTATAGTGCATTAGTCCTTTTGATCTTCTCAATAGCTGATTAAGTACTCCTTAATACCAATATCAAAATATGATTGATGAGGAAATTGAGTCCCAAATAAATTATGTGATTTGTTCAATGTAACACAGCTCAAAACCTATACTTTGGAACCCCAGCTCTGCATCCTTCATACCAGCCCATGATAATAAATCAGCATAAATGCCAAGAAGTATTAGAATTTGAAATGATTTCAGCAAATAAAGACTTCTATTAGATAGGGAGTAAAAACATATTAGAGAAGGGATGGAAAATTTCTCTCTCTACTATAGTAAGCTACATTTATGCTCTTGAAATTTGGAGAACAGTATTTATTCCCACTGAAAGGTGGAATTATCTTGATTATTTCCTCAACCAAAGGATTTTCTAATTTTACTGAAAAAGCTATAGGTGTATGTCTTACTTCTAGTATTAAAATAATGGGCTTTGCTATGTCTCTGTATTTTGGACGGTCAAAATGTTTTGAGTGGGAAAACATACAATGAAATAGATGAAACAATAGAAACTGCAGTTGTAAAACTAATTAAATGAGTATTCTGTGCTATCCACTTCCAGAAAAAGAACTGATATGGCCAATATAGAAATATGTTTTGTATGATTTCACATGTATATTTGCTATCTCATTTATCATCCTCACAATGAATGGTGGAGGGTGAGAAGGATGAATAGAATTCAAAACTCAAATTTTTTAAAAATGAATGTTAAAAAATAAATTAATTAAAAATTAAAAGTAACTACTCCATGAAGTAGCTTTACTTTTTTAGAATTTTCTTTATAGACTCAGGCTTTGCAGATATAGAAGTAGGGGATTAAATGGTCCAGGAAGAGGTAGTGTGGTATAATGGGGGAAATATAGGCCTTCACTCTCCTGGAGTGATTTATTTATGACTCTGAACCTCAGTTTCCCCATCTTTAAAATAGGGATAATAATACCTGCCCTACTTATTTCAGAGAGTAGTCATGAGAAAAGTGCTTAAAAAGCATTTAATAAATTTGAAATAATATTTGGATTATAATAGGCTGCAAGAAGTTTAGACAAATGTTCTTCTATGACCGAGGTTTTAATTAGAGGACATTGCCTCAGTTCTGTGCATTTTTGACACTAAGTGAAAGTCCCCTGGGATTTTTCTTCCAGAGAATTGTTAGGCAAACCACTCAGTGATTCCAGGAAGGGAAAAGCTCTGAGCATTTTATAGTCTCATTATGACCTTTCAGTACAGAGATAATTTAGAAAGAAAAATGAAACTATTTCGGGAACAGGGAAATTTTTCTCTTCTGTTAGTACAAACTAATGACACAGTAATTCTTCACAATGAATAGCATTCTATCAGGATAGGGGACCTTCCCAGGGGAAAAAAACTGATTTTTCCCCTTGGAATAGCCTCTCTCCCTAGCTTGGATTGTTGAAATCTTATGAGGCAATTAAAGAGTCCAATTCAATGGTTACTTACCCTATGAAGGCTTCTCTGATACCTACTAATGGTAATGATTGTCTCCACACAAACACATAGCCTTCCCCAGACCCTTTGTTTTTCACCTTTTTTATTTATTTATCTTGTAATATTGTATATTATGGTTATTTGTGCTTATATGCTATTCCCCTACTAGACTTTAAACTCCAAGAAGACAAAGGACCAGTCTTATTAAAAGAGTGTTTCCTTCCAGTGCCTAGCTCAGAGCTCTGCCCACAGACAATTGGATGAATTAATGGATTATTGAATAAGTAAATGAATGGCAAGAGGAAGGCTGGAAATTCTGTCATTCCAATATTAAATGAGGTGAATGGAAATTAGTTCCTTGCTATAAGTAAATAGCTTCTTAGTACAGGAGGTTAAGGGCAATAGAATGTTGGGAATCAGGCAGACTCACTTCATCAGATCAGACCCAGACCCAGACATTTACGAGCTGTGTGATTCCAGACAAGTCACTTAATCCTGTTTGCCTCAGTTTCCTCATCTGGAAAATGAGCTGGAGAAGGAAATGACAAACTCATTCCAGTAGCTTTGCCAAGAAAATCCCAAATAGGGCCACAAAGTCAGATACATGATTGAAATGACTGAACAACAGCAACAAAAAAAGTAATTAATAGATCCTTAGTATAAGAGGTTAACAAGAAATAGGGAAGGTCTAAAACAACCTTTTAGTCTCTGTGGACATGTTGCAGTATTTATTAAACCCTTTCAAGAAATCATTCAGTTCAAAAATCATTTATGATGTGCCTGCTATGATGGAGCATTGTTAGAGACACCAAGAATAAAAAAACAAAATAAAAACACAATGTCAACTCTCAAGGAGCTACAGTCTAACATAAGAAGTCATTTTTAATTTGAGCTCACAGTAAATACTTTGGAGAACAGTGTATGTATCCTTTTTTTCCCCTCAAAAGACTCTAGTTTGTTTTAGATCTCTTAGAATCAGGGGCTCTCCTGTGGCTATGAAGGAGGAGACTCTTCCCAGCCTTCCCCATAGTTACTTATAGCAGTCAAAATGAATAGTAGATTTTCTGTTTAAAAAATAGAGATTTTAATAGATATTATATTTTAATATATGATACATATATTTTAACACACACACACATATATATAATATATATGTGTTTTATATATATATACATATATATATAGCACATAGCTTTAAGGCTTGTAAAGCACTCTCCCACAATTTTGTAAGTCTAATTGTGTCAATATTATTGTTTTCATTTTATAGATAAAGGAGTGGGGGGGTGTCAACGATATACATTGATTTGAATAAAAAACTATTGGCTAATTGACAGAATGAAAACTTCAACCAAATCCTTCTTTCTAATCACTCAATCCTTACTCCTTCCCATTCCACCATCCTAATCCTCCCAACACACACACATACTTCTCTGTCATCCTACAGCTGTCTAACCTTGTCATATTTTAACCGTTCACTCAAGCTGCATACTTTTTACAACAGAGGGGCCCTGGCAGGTATTGATTTTTATTAAACTTGCATTAAGCACTTAGCAGAAGGCAGTAATAAATTAGTAACCACCTCAGTGCTTTCCAAGTATAGCTACTAAAGTGGAACACAGCAAATTCTGAGATGCATACCAAACATGCCCTATTTTAAGGAACTTAACAGAGAAAAAAGAAAGATAAAAAACAGGGAAGACAGGAGGGAGAGAAAAACTAAAAAAGGAAGAGGGGAAAGTAATAATAAGAATTCACATTTTTGTGGCTACTTTCAGATTTATAACATTTATTAGGAGATAGGTAATAAGATTATTATTATTCCCATTTTACAGATAAGGAAACAGACTTAGAAAGGTGCTGTCAGAAAATCAATCAAGTATTAAATCATCTTTTATTCCAGGCACTATGTTAGTTGTTGTAAGTACAAATACAAAAGTTAGGCAAAGAGCTGCCCTCAAGAAGTTTACATTCTCTCAGAGATACATAGCACATCAGTAGGTTAAGTAAATGCAGGATATGAAGAATGTCTCAAAAGTCTTTATGCATGTTTAAACTCCTGACTATGCTGAGACTTTTGGAACATGTCAGATACAAAATAAAAACAAATAATTTTGAGAGTGGGATGAGAATAAACTACTAAAACAACCAAGAAAATCCTCTTGAGTTAGGTAGAATTTACTCTGAACCTTAAAGTCTCCAGGAGATGGAAAAAAGAGAACATGAGGGGCAGGATATATAGCTTATGCAGGAGGTATGGAGGCAGAAGATGTGATTTCATATACAAGTAATAGCAAGTAGACCAGTTTAACTGGAGGATAGAGTATATGAGGAAGAAATAACATGTAATCAGCTTAGAAAAATAAGTGAGAATCAGATTGTAAAGGATTTTTAATGCCAAGCAAAAGAATTTATAGTTTATCCTCAAGGCAATAGGGAGCCACTGGATGTTCTTGAATAGGGCAGGAACACAGTCAGACCTGTGTTTTAGGAATATCAGTTTAGTAGCTGAGTGGAAAATGGATTGGATAAGGTTTGCAAACATGGATAGAATGGTGGTGCCCTTGAGAGATAAAGTTCTAAGAAAGAATTAGTTAGGAGAAAACATGAGTTCCATTAAAAATGTTCAGTTTTAGATGTTCCTGAGATATCTGGGAGCAATGCAATGCAGGACTAGAATTCAGGATGGAAGTAAACTAACATTTATTAAATACCTACTGTATGCCAAGCACTGTTAAATACTTTTTTTTTTTTTTTGCTGAGGCAATTGGGGTTAAGTGACTTGCCCAGGGTCACACAGCTAGGAAGTGTTAAGTGTCTGAGGTGAAATATGAACTCAGATCCTCCTGACTTCAGGGCTGCTGCTCTATCCACTGTGCCACCTACCTGCCCCTGTGTTAAATACTTTACAAATATTATCTCATCTGATCCCCACAACCCTGGGAGGGAAGTGCTGTTATTATTCCCATCTTACAGTTGAAGAAACTGAGACAAATAGGTGATTTGCTGAGAGTCACACAACTAGAAGCCAGATCTGAACTCAGATTTTCCTGACTCTAGACCCAGTGCTCTATCCACTGCACAGAGAGGTACAAAGAGGAGAGTTATAGACTTAATGATATGGTAAGATCAGATAAAGTGGAGTTTGGGTTTTTTTTTTTTGTTTGTTTGCTAGGGTTGTTTTTGTTGTGTTGTTTTTTAGGGCAGGGGATATCTGTAAGTGTGTGTAGATAGCACGAGCTAGTAAGTGAATAAGGAGAGTGTGAAAATTAAGGAGAAAGATTATTGAAGGTACAAGCTTGCAGAGGACACAGGAGGGGATGGAATCAAAAGCAAATCAGAGGGCTTGGTATTGCAAGGGTTAGATCATTCTCCAAGAAGGGAGCAAAAGAGTAGAAAATGGAAGTGAGAGGATGATTTTAAGGTGATATTTAAAATGTGGATCTTTGGAGGAGGGGAAGTTCCTGATAGATGGATCCTATGCGGAGTGTGGAGAAGGGATGGTATAGGTAGTGAGAGGACACAAGAGTAATTTGGAATTGACTTTGACAAAGAGCCAGAAAGTCCTAAAACAAAGTTAGCACTTGCTATATAGCAAAACAAATTAATATTACATATAAAAATAAGCTAATAAAGGGCAAGCAGTGTTCCTTAAGTTGTGATGTTAAAGATCTAATTTTGTGGATAATGTGGAAAGAATTAGAAATGCTAGGATTAATTCTAGCTTTAGTAAGCATGGAATTCCAGTTTAGAATGAGATCAGTAAATAGAAATTGATTTGGTTCTATTTTTCATTTGTGCTTTTACTTATTGTTTCATTCATATTATAGTCATTTGTGTCTAAACTTTATATTCCCCAGTGAAGTTTTACACCCCTAGAGGACAAGGACTCCTAGAATCCCTAGCACCTGGTTTGATGACTTTGCCATAGTAGACAACCAACAAATGTTTGTTAAATTGATTATAAATTAAAAAAAATAACACAAATCCTGACCAGTTCTTAAGCCTGGATACTACTAGAAAAAAAAGAGATTTTTTTTACCCTAAATTTTCTCGTCTTTTCCCAATACTGTATATTCTCCATCCCCAATCAGTATTCCTCGGCAGAAGCTGACAATAACGGCAACAAGGAGGGAATTGGAGGAAATAGAAGAGGACCTTCTCTGCACCTGCAGTAACTACAGCTAATTAAGGGAAAGTGTTGATAGTTCCCAACTGTAACCTCTTCTGGACTATTGAAGGCATCATGGGAAACAGCAGAGAAAATAACAAAGGACCATTAAAGTTTAGTGATAAGGAGACAGAAGACCCTCCAGGGGAATATATTTAGTCTGCCAGATCTTTTTAAAACACAAGGACAGCCTTCAGTCTCTTAAAGAGATGGCAGTACAGAAAGGCACATTTTCACATCTGACATTGATGTTTCTCAACAGTACTTTTCCACAATAATAATTAATGTTAGTTAATCATGACCCTCCTTCTACCCCCAGAACCAATGAATACATACACATATATACATATATATACAACATGTATATGTGTATGTGTGTGTATGTATAGATACATTTTTTTTTTCTCAAACAAAAACTCATAAGGAAAAATGGCATGGGGAATCCCACTAAATAATACCATGGAGAATTTCATTCTGTTGTTCTAATCTCAAAAAGCTATTTTTCTTGACTTAGGTAACAGCCATTTACATTAGTATAGACATTGGTACAGACCTGTCTGACCTTGACTATGGAAAAAATTTTACACTATTCAGGGAAGAGGAATTGATCTCTTTCTGGGATGGAGGACCTGAACTAGGTTAATTATGTTAAAATATTTGACAGATCTAATATGTATATACATATTTATATAATTATCTTGCTGTACAAGAAAAGTCAGATCTACAAGGAAAAAAAACCTGAGAAGGAAAACAAAATGCAAGCAAATATCAAGAGAAAGTGTAAAAATTCTATATTGTAGTCCAGACTTAGATCCCACAGGCTTCTCCCTGGGTGTATATGGCTTTCTTCATCATGAACCACTGGAACTGGTTTGAAACATCTCATTGTTGAAGAGAGCCATGTCCATCAGAATTAATCATCACATATTCTTGTTATTGCCGTGTATAATGATCTCCTGGTTCTGCTCATTTTGCTCAGCATCAGTCCATGCAAGTCTCTCCAGGCCTCTCTGAAATCATCCTGCTGGTTGTTTCTTACAGAACAATAATATTCCATGACATTAATATACCATAATTTATTCAGCCATTCTCCAATTGATGGGCATCCATTCAGTTTCCAGTTTCTTGCCACTACAAAAAGGGCTGCCACTTTCTTGCACATGTGGGGGCCTTTTCTTCCTTTATGATTTCTTTAGGATTTAAGCCCAATAGAAACACTGCTGGGTCAAATGGTATGCACAGTTTGATAACTCTTTGAGCATAGTTCCAAATTGCTCTCCAGAATGGCTGGAGCCGTTCACAGTTCCACCAACAATGTATCAATGTCCCTGTTTTCCCACATCCCCTTCAATATTTGTCATTATCTTTTCATGTCATTTTAGCCAATCTGACAGGTGTGTAGTGGTATCTCAGATTTGTCTTAATTTGCATTTTTCTGATCAATAGTGATTTGGAGTATGTTTTCATATGACTAGAAATAGTTTTAATTTCATCATCTGAAAATTGTCTGTTCATATCCTTTGACCATTTATCAACTGGAGAGTGACTTGAATTCTTATAAATATGAGACAATTCTCTATATGTTTTAGAAATGAGGCCTTTATCAGAACCCTTAAATGTAAAGATGATTTCCCAATTTATTGCTTCCCTCCTAATCTTGTCTGCATTAGTTTTGTTTGTACAAAAACTTTTAAACTTAATATAGTCAAAATTATCTATCTGGTGTTCAATTAAGAGTTCCAGTTCTTCTTTGGACACAAATTTATTCCATCTCCACAGTTCTGAGAGGTAAACTATCCTATGTTCCTCTAATTTGTTTATAATACCACTCTTTATGTATAAATCATGTACCCATTTACATCTTATCTTGGTATGTGGTGTTAGGTGTGGGTCAAGCCCTAGTTTCTTCCACACTAGTTTCCAATTTTCCCAGCAGTTTTTGTTGAATAGTAAGTATTTATCCCAAAAGCTGGGGTTTTTGGGTTTATCAAATACTAAATTGCTATAGTTATTGCCTAGTTTGTCCTGTGATCCTATCCTATGCCACTGATCGTGCCACTGATAGTGATGCCACTACTCTATTTCTCAGCCAGTACCAAACGGTTTTGATGACCGCTGCTTTATAATATAGTTTTACATCTGGCACAGCAAGGCCACCTTCATCAGCCTTTTTTTTTTCATTATTTCCCTTGAAATTCTTGACCTTTTGTTCTTCCAAATGAACTTTGCTACTGTTCTTTCTAGAACTATAAAATAATTTCTTGGGAGTTTGATTGGTATGGCACTAAATAAGTAAATTAGTTTGGGTTGTATTGTCATTTTTATTATATTCACTCAGCCTACTCATGAGCACTTGATGTTTTTCCAACTGATTAGGTCTGACTTTATTTGTGTGGAAAGTGTTTTATAGTTTAGTTTGTATAGTTCATGACTTTCCCTTAGTGGATAGATTCCCAAATATTTTATACTATCAACAGTTATTTTGATTGGAATTTCTTTTTGTATCTCTTGCTACTGAACTTTGTTGGTAATATATAAAAATGCTGAAGATTTATGTGGATTTTTTTTGTATCCTGCAATATTGCTAACGCTGTGAATTGTTTCTAGCAGTGTTTTCGTTGAGTCTCTAGGGTTCTCTAAGTATACCATCATGTCATCTGCAAAGAGTGACAATTTGGTTTCCTTATTACCTACTCTAATTCCTTTCATCTCTTTTTTTTTTCTCTTACTGACAAAGCTAACATTTCTAATACAATATTAAATAGTAATGGTGACAGTGGGCAGCCTTGTTTCACTCCTGATCTTATTGGTAATGGGTCTAGTTTGTCCCCATTATATATGATGCTTGCTGATGATTTTAAATAGATGCTACCGATCATTTTAAGGAAAAGCCCATTTATTCTTATACTCTGTAGTGTTTTTAATAGGAATGGGTATTGGATTTTATCAAATGCTTTTTCTACATCTATTGAAATAATCATATGTTTTTTGTTAGTTTGGTTATTAATATAATTGATTATGCTGATAGTTTTCCTAATATTGAAGCAGCCCTGCATTCCTGGTATAAATGCTACTTGATCATAGTGTATTATCCTGGGGATGACTTTCTGTAATCTTATTGCTAATATCTTATTTAAGATTTTTACATCAATATACATTAGGAAATTGGTCTATAGTTTTCTTTCTCTGTTTTCACCCTACCTGGTTTACCTATCAGCACCATATCTGTATCATAAAGGGAATTTGGTAGTATAACTTCTTTCCCTATTTTTTCAAGTAGTTGATATAGTATTGGAATTAATTGTTCTTTGAATGTTTGGTAGAATTCATATGTAAATCCATCTGGCCCTGGAGATTTTTTCTTAGGGAGTTGATTAATAGCTTGTTCTATTTCTTTCTCTAAAATGGGGCTATTTAAATAATTTATTTCTTCTGTTAACCTGGGCAGTCTATATTTTTGTAGATATTCCTTCATTTCATTTAGATTATCAAATTTATTGCCATAAAGTTGGGCAAAGTAACTCCTAATTATTGCTCTAATTTCCTCTTCATTGGTATAAAGTTCTCCCTTATCATTTTTGAGACTAACAATTCAATTTTCCTCTTTCCTTTTCCAAATCAAATTAACTAAAGGCTTATCTATTTTGTTGGTTTTTCTCATAAAACCAATACTTAATTTTATTTATTAATTCAATAGTTTTCTTATTTTCAATTTTATTCATCTCCCCTTTTATTTTCAGAATTTCTAATTTGGTATTTAATTGAGGGTTTTTAATTTGTTCATTTTTTAGGGTTTTTTTTTAATAGTAAGCCCAATTCATTGATCTTCTCTTTCTCTATTTTATTCAAGTAAGCATGTAGATATATAAAATTGCCCCTTATAACCACTTTGGCCATATCCCACAAATTTTGGTATGTTGTCTCATTATTGTCATTCTCCTGGATGAAATTATTGATTGTGTCTATGATTTGCTCTTTCACCCATTCATTCTTCAGGATTAGATTATTTAGTTTCCAATTAACTTGTGGTCTATTTTCTCCTGGCCTTATGTTGCATGTGATTTTTATTGCATCATGATCTGAAAAAGATGCATTTACTATTTCTGCCTTTCTGCATTTGATTTTGAGGTTTTTATGCCCTAACACATAGTCAATTTTCATATAAGTTCCATGAACCCCTGAGAAAAAAGTAAACTCCCTTCTGTTACCATTCAATTTCCTCCAGAGATCTATCATACCTAACTTTTCTAGCCTTTTGTTTACCTCCCTAACTTCTTTCTTATTTATTTTGTGGTTTGATTTATCTAATTCTGAGAGAGCAAGGTTGAGATCCCCCACTAGTATAGTTTTACTGTCTATTTCTCCTTGCATCTTTGTTAGTTTCTCCTCTAGGAATTTGGATGCTATACCACTTGGTGCATATATGTTTAGTATTGATACCGCTTTATTATCTATGGTACCCTTTAGTAAAATATAGTTTCCTTCCTTATCTCTTTTGATTAGATCTATCTTTGCTTTTAGTTGATCTGAGATCAGGATTGCTACCCCTGCTTTTTTTTGTTCACCTGAAGCATAATAGATTCTGCTCCAGCCCTTTATCTTCCCTTTGTATGTATCTCTATCCTTTAGATGTGTTTCTTGTAAACAACATATTGTTGGATTCTGGCTTTTAATGCAGTCTGCTATCCACTTCTGTTTTGTGGGAGAGTTCACATTCACAGTTCACAGTTAAAATAACTAATTCTGTATTTCCTGCCATCTTATTTACCCAAAGTAATATTTTTCTCTTTCCTTTCCCCTTTTTCCCTTCCCCCCTCCCCAATATTTTGCTTTTGATGACCACCTCCCTCAAACAGTCCTCCCCCCTTTAGGTCCCCTCCCCCTTTTTTACACCTTTCCTCTAATTCTTCCATTTTCCCTTCTATTAGTCTATCCCTTTCTTTTCCTTCTTTCCCTTCCACTTTCCTATAAGGAGGGACAAGTTTCTCTGTGAAACCAAATGTGTCTGATATACTCTTTTAGAGCCTAATCTGAAGAGAGAAACATTTCTAAAATGGGACTTGTTTTGTTTTTGTGTCCTCAGAACATAGCACATGGCTATGACAGGCAAAAGGTGATACTTAATATAGGTCTGTCAGTTGGTTGCTTGGGAATTCAGTGGTTTTTGGTCACTGGTCACTGGTTTGATTTGCTTAAAAGTGCAAAAGAATGGCCACTGTTTCTGAGATTGAGTAGCCTTGTATCCCAAGTGATAGACTAATGAAGCTGGAAGACAACTTGGGAGAACATACGGTCTAAGGCTTCCCACTGGCCTAGAGAGATGAAAGGATATGTCTGAGATCACAGAGGTAATTAGTGACAAAGCCAGTAAAATCTGTGTTTTCTGATTCCTGATGCAATAATCTTCCAAAGATATCAATGCTATATAATAGCAGCATTTACATAGGTACTCACTCTAAAGTTTAAAAAGATCTGTATGTTAATGTTATCTCCTTTGATCCTTATAACAATTTTATGTGATAAGTGCTATTATTACCCCATTTTACAGACGAGAAAACTGAGGCTGAAAGATGATAAATGTATTGCACAGAGTCAAATGATTGATATGTGACTGAGGCTGAATTTGACCTCAGGTCTTCCTGATTCTAGGTCAAGTATTCTACCTACTTTATCACCAAACTGCTATTTTATGCTCTTTCTTCATGTTCACGTTGTTATTTCTTTTTAAATGACTGCTATATTTGGAAAATCTCTCTAAGAAAGATCCACATTACTTACTTAGAAAAGCAAGTATGTAAAAAATATCAATGTTTTTGAGTCAAAAATCTGTCTTAAAGTAGGTGTTTTCTTGGCATACTGGATACTGCAGTGTTTTGACATTTCCTTCTCAATTCATTTTACATATGAGGAAACTAAGGGAAACAGGGTGAAGTGGCTTGCCCAGAGTCACACAGATAACAAATCTGAGGCTAGATTTGAACTCAGGAAGATGAGGCTTCCCGATTCCAGATCTGACACTCTACCTGTTTTGCTACCTAGCTGCTGGAAAGCAGAGAAAAGTTACTGGGATATAGAAATCTCTAATATTTTACTGATGTTCTTGATTTGAGCCAGAAATTAACGAACCCCAAAGCTTGTGGTCCCTTTTGGGATTGGTTCTGGGATTCATCTCTTCTACCTTTCCCTTGCAAGCAGAAGTAAAATTCAAATTTATTCATTGCTCTCCTTCTACCCTTTAGTGTACAAGTAGAATAAACCCTAGGTTAATCAAGTGACTGTTACTTGGAGCTATAGGTAGGCCCCAGCAGGATTCTTTTATACCTCAGAATAAATTTCAGCCTGACGATTCCCTGTTTCTAACAGGAAAATGATTTTTGAGCCATTCCCATCTCTCTTTCCCCCATCACCACCTCCAAATTCAGTCCATCATTATTCTGCAGGGTTTTCTTTTTGGACTTAGGGCACAAACAACTATACTCTTGCCAAAATAGAATAGTCTCATGCTCCTCCTTCAAAGCTCAAAAAAATCAACTTTCCCAAACTTTGCTAAAGGAAAAACCTATATCCAAAATGGACTACTCTTTGTCTTTCCAATATACCCTTTATTTTCTCTGCTTTTATTCAGGTTACTCTTTCTCCTTGGAATGCCCTCACCCTATTTTCCCTTTGTAAAAATTTTGCTTATCTTTCATGGCCCAATTCCTTATAAAGTACATTTTATTCTATCTTGCAGATATTAAAAATATCACTCAAGAAATGGAGCAACAAAGAACCTGCTTTAACATAGGCAAAAGATCTAGTTGTAGTGTTACAGACCATGCAGCAATTGGATCAAACATCCCTATGCAAAAATGCTGCTTTCGACATTAATGACAATCTTCACTAAAGGCACGTTTTTCCCTAAATGACATTACAACTTGACATTTATAGAGCATTTTTTTCTAAATTATCTCAACCTTGTGAGAGATGTCGTACAGGTATTATTATCCCCATTTTACAAATGAGGAAGGGGAGGCTTCAAGAGTTGCCATGAATTCTTCAAGATCCAACTCAAAAAGCATCCTACATATATATTGTATTTCTGACATCCTCCCCCAAACCAGATGTGATCATCTTTATTTTTCAAATACTTTTTTCACTATTCCTTTTCTATTTTCTTGTTTTATATTTATTTCCATATTTGTCTTATATTCCTACTGCTTATAGACTCTGTAGAAGTGGGTATGCCATATTTACCCTTGTATCCCTTATGATAATCGCCTTAGTCCCCTGAATAAAATGAGTTACCAGTAAATACTGAAAAAATATGTGGATGAATAAATGAAGGCTAGAAATCAACATTTTTTGCAAAGCTCCCAAAAGTCAAAATCATATCATCTGTGTCCACTGTAATTCTTTGGAAAGGGTACCTAGAAACATTTTTAATTTTTTGAATAATAGCAAAAATTCACATTTACATAAGTGCTTAGAGGTTTCCATAATGATTTCTTCATGGCAAACCTGTGAAGTCAGGAATTATATTTTATAAAGGAATAACCTGAGGCACAGGGAGGTGAGGTGACTTAATAAGGGTCACACAATTTCATAGTGTCCAAGCCATGACTTGAACTCACCTCCTTAGACACCAGACTCGATGCTCTCTTCCTAGTGAGCATTCAGTGGCTGTATGATTGATTGTTGACTTTTCCCGTCTCCAAGGTGGCCCTGGGAGTGGCACCCCAGTAAGTAAGTGTCCTTATGTACTTCTGCACCCTGTCCCTCCCCTGGCACAGCTAGCACCCTCTCCTAGCAGCCTGGATTGCCTCGGGTGGTGTCTGAAGAATCAAATCCCTTGATGGAAAAACGTAGATGTTAGCTTTTCACAAAATGTTCCCTTCCAAGTCAGTGCTCCCCACTTGATGTGTTCCTTGACCACATTTTTCTTGACGATTTGTGCTGACTTGTTCTTAGTCATGCCTTTTGATGGCTCAGGGGGGCATATCTCTGCCTCCCTTTCTGGATCACTACCTATTGTAACTCCCCCGCCCACATTCTACACCACAGCCACAGTACCTGTTGGACAAATACTTCTGGTCAGATTATATGATTTCTTGTTTTTCCTATTAATTAATAGCTTAAAAGTGTGACTGATGTGAGGTTCTCCTGTTTAGGAAGCATCTTTTTCATATTCTTTCCTTTCTTTTTCCCAATTCAACATACTGAAAAGGAGTATGTATTTGACAAAGCTCCGAGTCAGTAAATATATAGCTACTGGCTTGCATTGTTTCACTTTGCCCTTAATCAAGATTTCCATGGCCTTATTCCCTTCCTCTAAACATGAGAGGCCTTAACTTATACTCTTCTGCCTGTCATGAAAGTTATCTGACTGTAGAATCTATTGGATGGCTCACTGACTGATCAACTTTTAGAACCTTTCATCCATTGCTACTTATCAATAACACCCTATTAAACATACTAAACTGACTGGTTTATTTACTGCTTTAAAAAGCCTGAAGAGATACATGTATTTGGAATGTTCTAATGACAGAGCCAAGATCAAGTAAGAGAAAAGTTCTTGTGAATTCACACTTCGGCATAAAATTAAGCTATGGAGCTTTGTATTGGTTTTTTTTTTTTTTTTTTTTTTCAAATTTTCCTCCTAACTCTCAAAAGATAACCATGCAAAGAATAATGAAAGACTGAACTGGGAAGTTGGAAGGGTGGGGAAGAAAGGTAGGAGGGATCCCAGAAATCTTTCTTGCCAGGAAATGGTGAATTCCAGACTGAAGTTTCCTCTGAGGTATAAATGAATCCTGCCTGGGTCTCCTTGGGTCTAAGTAACAGCAAGCAAAGTATAAGAAAAAGAATTCAGTTTAAGAAACACTTTTTAAGAATTTTTCTAAGTACCAGGCCACCATAATAGGTCTTAGATATGTGCAGATTAAAAATAGTAACAATCTCTACCCTCAAGGAACTGACATTTTATTGGAGAGACAAGATCTAACTTAAAATATGGTTGCGATGCTTTGTAACTAGGTATTCATAGGCAAGGCACTTAACTTCCCTTAGTCTCAATATTCTCATCCATAAAACGGAAATAAAAATACATTTCTTTGACAAAGTTGTTGGGAGGAAAGATCTCTGTAAATGTTAACCTGTTAAATGAATGTGAAATGCTATTATCCTTGGAAATTCTACCAATGTCAGTTGACAGGGGAAAAAAAGTATATTTATTTATAAAGCAAAGATTAGGAGTCAGAAATATAATCTCTTTTTTTCTCCCATTCACTACAGATTTATTAAGTAAGTGACCTTAGGAAAGTCACTTAAACTTTGGAAAGATTCCCCAAGGACAAGTTGAGAATGATTATGTAATTAAGTGATCTTGAAAGGCCAAGTGAAAATATGATGTAAGAGTCAGTTTTTTTTCACATATGCATGTCAAAAAGTAAAACATATACATTTTTGCTATACAGTTTTCCTTTTTAAAAGTTTTAAGAAATCTCAAACTGAGAAGCATAAAAAGAAAATTAATTAACTTAATTAATAACATTAACCAGACCCAGAAGTTTGAGATCCATAACAAAAAGTACTGTTTTCAAAATTAGCTACTGGCTCGCTCACTTATTCTCAGCCCAAATTATTCTATAAAAGCATAGTTTAGGAAATCCATATATACCAGTTCAAAAGACCAAACAGAAATGAAAATCCAATCTTATTTTAAGACTCTAGATTTGTTTTCCTAAAATATCCAACAGAAAAAAATAACCAAACCATGAAAAAATTACCTTGGGGTACTTTGGTTTATGATGTAGTTCATGTGGCTCTTAGTTTGTTACAAATCAGGATGACTTAAAAGCAAATAATCAAGAAAGAGATAGAGTTTTACATAGTACACATATTTTATCTGCAGCATAGTAAGACAGTGCTATAGACATTATTTCCATTTAAACTTACAAGTGTTCCTTTTCACTAACCCTTTTTCTAGTCCTAAAGCTGACATCATTATGATCATTATGAGCTCCTACTTCGTGCCAAATGGCATTTGAGGTAATGTCTAAAGATTACATGCCCTTTGTCCTCCAAAAATTTATAGTTTAGTTTCATCATCATCATCAGAATAGTCTCATACTCCTCCTTCAAAGCTCAAAAAAATCAATCTTTCCCAAACTTTGCTAAAGGAAAAACCTATATCCAAAATGGACTACTCTTTGTTTTTCCAATATACCCTTTATTTTCTCTGCTTTTATTCAGGTTACTCTTTCTCCTTGGAATGCCTTCACCCTATTTTCCCTTTGTAAAAATTTTGCTTATCTTTCATGGCCCAATTCCTTATAAAGTACATTTTATTCTATCTTGCAGATATAAAAAAAATCATCAGTGATCATCATGACATCATAGAATTAGAATTGATTAGAGTCAGGAAGGAGCTCAGAGGTCTTTTACTCTAAATCCCCATTTTATAGCTGAGGAAAACCATGTTGTAAAGAGGTTAAGTGACTCATTCAAGGTCATCTAGGTTGCATATGTCAAAAGTAGGATTTTAAAATTAAGCCCTGTGATGGCAGATTCTACTTTTTATGTTTCAAATTTTTATCCATTAAGCCTCAACACCAAAGGCCTCAAAATTTTTGGTTTTCATCATTTACCCCCACCCCCATTTGTCCAAGGCATGTAAGAAATACTAAGACCTTTCATGAACAATAATAATTTTTTAGATTCTCCATGTTTGGACCAGTAACTGCTCCTTTAAAGAATCCTTATTGACAACAAAAATTAAAATCATTGTTCTCAGTTTTTAGACAATTTCAGGAACAATCTTTGATATAACTCATACCTTAGGCCCTTTAGAAATCAATCAATTAATTATTTCAGCCTGCCCTAAGGTTAAATGGAAATATTTAAAAACCTATCATAAATAGCCCTCATAAACCCTTACTGTACCTGAAATCTGCTTGCATTTTGGTGGGTCAATATGCATGAAACTTGCTCCACAAAACAAAGCAGGCAAATTCATATGAAATAAGTAACTAGGAAGAGTTTGTGGAAAGGTCAGGCCTCTACTGAGTTCCCCATCTCCAAGTTCTAAAAGACCAAGTCATCACAAGACCATTTTGCACATATTAATTAACTCTATAGCATGACCCAATCTGCCTTCCTCAGGACTTTCAGATTAGAACAACATCACTCTCCTCCTTTTTAGGGTTCTTGCTCTGACACTGGCGGTCTATGGGAACAAATGGCATTATTTGAATAGGGAGACTGGACCAAGCTCTCAAGGCAAAAATTCCCACCATTATTCTACAAAGTTCTTGTTCTTGATATTCTGAGATCGAGACCTGGCTAGCAGAGGCTGGTTATTGGATATTTGTAACCTAGCCTGTTAAGACAGTTTGCCCAATTATAAAATAGCAAAGAATAAGAAAATAAATGAACATCAAAATACATCTTTTTGTGGGGCAGAGGGTAGGAATCGGGGTTAAGTAACTTGCCCGAGGTCATAGAAGCTAGTAAGTGTCTAAAGTCAGATTTGTACTCAGGTCCCCAAAAGCCAGGGTCAGTACTCTATCCACTGCACCACCTGGCTACCCCACCCATCAAAATTCTTCCTTCCAAATTCTCTCATTTTGGACTAAAGAAGCAACATTTTGGAGTCTTATATTGAAAAGCATCTTTTTATCAAGTTTTTTTTGTTGTCCTATTTATTTCCTTTTTTATATTCTTTATCTTTCCTCTGTCTTCTTCCATGCCCATTCAGGTGTCACCTTCTCCTGACTCCCTTCCCCCTCAAGAAATGATATTTTCCTCCTTGAATTTTTCTAGCAACTCAGACCTCTCCTATGTACTTACTCATTTCCTAACTCATTTTATCAAAGTTTATGTTTATGTCCATTATCCTTATTAGGCTCTAAGTTCCTTGAGGGAAAGAACTATGTCAGTTTTCAAATTTGTTTCCTCAGTGCCCAATATAATCTTTTTTTTTATTTTTAAAGATACATACATAATAAACTTTTGTTAAATTGAGAGGCATTGCCACAAATGGACAGTACACTAGACTTTGAGTTGGCAAAACTCTGGGTTTAAATATAGCTTCAAACATTTAACAGTTAAGTCACCCTGAACAAGTCACTTAACCTTGGGCTGCTAGATGGCACAGTGGATAGAGTGTTGACCCTAGAGTCAGGGACACTTGAGTTCAAATGTGACCTCAGACACGTATCAGCTGTGTGACCCTGGGCAAGTTACTTAACCTTGTTTCCTTCAGTTTACTTATCTATAAAATGGGAATAATAACAGCAGCTGTCTTAGAGGCTAGTAGTGAAGATCAGATGAGATATTTCTAAAACACGTAGGACAATGCCAACCACATAATAAGTGCTATATAAATGTTTATTCCCTTTCCCTTCTTTTCTCAGCCCCATCATGTGTAAAATGAGGATAATAATAAAAAAATGCGCACCTCAAAGAGTTATTGTGAGGATCAATTGAAATACCAAAGCACTTTGTAAATTTTCTAGTGCTATATCATTGTTAGCTACTCTGAAACTGATTTGAATTAAATTGTTAGAGTCTTTCTCTTTAAACCAAACTCCCAACAAAATCTTCTTAAATGATTTCTAAAAGTTCCTATTATTAATGTTATCAAATGTAAATAATATGAGGCATTGTGTAAGAGAAAGTGTTGAACTTGGAAGCTCTGAAGGACTAGCTTCCAATCCCACTTTACTAATGTTTACAATCATAAGTCACTTAACCCATCTCAGTTTCAGGTTTTTTATCTGCAAAATGGTGATTGTAATATTTGAAATGTCTATCTTACAGTATTGTTGTGAAAATCACAGCATTTCTGAGTCAAAAAGACTTCAGTTGTGTTCTAGTCCAAGTTATGCTTCATCAGGAATTCCCTCCCAGGCATACTCATCAATTTTTACTGAATACTCTATTTCTTGGGCATCCCATTTTTTGATGATACTAACCATGAAAAAAGATGAGATTTCCTATCCCCTCATATCAAGCCCAATTTGCCTTGTTCAGCTCCTATATGCTTAGTGGAATCACAGAAAACAAGTATAATCCAGATGACAGGCCTTTATATATACTTAGACAATTATCTTAAAAATTTAAATATTTCAAATACTTGGACAATGTCCTTCCCAATCTTCTCCAAGCTAAACATCCGTAAATCAAAAGATATAATTTGTAAAGTATTTTAAAACTTTAAAGCATTGTATTTGTCATTATTATACCATAAAACTATTTTTTTTGAATTTTAAAAATTCCAAATCATGTATTTAATCTAAAAATTTCCATTATTTTTGTCAGTAACAAACATTTTTTTCCACCTAATTGGTGACCTCATAGAGGCTGTATCTGTGCCACTTTTCAGGTTAACAGGAAGATCCTACCCCCACAGCAGAGAAGAAAATTCCAGGATACATTTTAGTACAGTTATTTAGTATCCATACATTTGGACCATGCTCACAATCATCGAGTTGCATTGCACTGGGATCTAGATTGCTGCTCCATAGAGAAGCTAATTGAACAGACTATCTCTAAGTTAACCCATGTCTTGGAAAATGAGCATGTCTTTCTCCAGAGCTATTTCTCCAAAATGGTGCCTATTTCCATCTGCACGGTGCCATTGTACTGTTAGTCAGCCTCTTCTGTAGCAGGATAGCAAATGCTTCACAAGGTGAACCAGTGCCTTGTGTAAGCATTGGCAAATCAGTTTTTGAAACAACTCTCATCTCATATCCGAAAGCAAACATTTGTGGTTTATTCTATGAATAGCCTGGCCTGCATCTGAATCTGGAGCTCAACACAAGTGCCTTTGTTTCCACTGATCTCAGCATCAGTTGTAAAAGCTCTTAGACATCTGCCAAGAGCCTCGCCATATTGTACCTTACAAGTGAGAGACAAAAGAGCCTTGGAATGGTTCAAACAAAGCATGATTTCTAAGTTCTGTTTACACAAGGTTCTGTCCTGTAGTCTTGGTGCCAGAAGCCTTTGAATGGAAGTTAGTGGAAAAGTGGTCCATGTGAGGATTATAGGATTAGGCTCTTAATTCATTCTTAATAAAGTGACCTTGCCTGTGGATGTTGTTGTTGTTCATTCATTTTGCAGCCATGTCTGACTGTTCATGATCCCATTTTGGTGTTTTCTTGGCAAAGACACTAGTGTGATTTGCCATTTCCTTCTCCAGCTCATTTTACAGAAGGTTAAGTGACTTGCTCAGGGTCACACAGGTAGTAAGTACCTGAGGCCAGATTTGAACTCAGCAAGATAAGTCTTCTTGACTCCAGGCTCAACCCTCTGTCCATCCCCCACCTAGTTGGATGTTAGACAGCATTCAAGTTTAATTTCTCTTCATAATTAGGCAAGATGTGGCTAAATAAATGGAAAAACTGGTTGACTACTTCTATTCTACCTCATCAGGCTGAATGTGACATGACCAGTGGGCAAAGAAATGATGAGTCCTCTGTAACTAACAGCAAAGTAAATATCCTAAGGGAATATAACCCCTATGTTTATTTGCACCTGCTCCACCCCCATGCTTCCTGCCATCCTGCCATGGCATTTCTGGTCAAGAATACTGAATAAAAAATATAAATGGCAACACCCATCTGGATTGCAAGAGAAATAGCATGGGTAATGGGAAGTACTTTACAGGAATGATAAGGAACTGAGGTTTATTGCCTGTGTTGCCATTTGTTTTGTTATGTTTTTGTCTCTGCATCACTTTTTATGGTAGTATAGAACATGTAAAAATGGTTGGAAGGAGAATTTCTTGGACAGCACAAGGAGCTTTGGGGACAGGCATGGCACTTACTTGACATACCACTGACCATGGTGATGTCCTTTATGATTATGCTCAAGCAGCTGCTAAAAGGTGCCTTTGTGCTCTGGAGAAATCTTTATGTGGTATATTATGATTTCTACTCTTGGTATGCCTACAGAATTCATGCACTCTTAAGAAAAAAGTTTTTAGTTACATGGGTGGTACTCCCTTTGAATCCAAAAGAGTACCCAAAGAACTAGATCATTCTTTGCCCAAGAGAACTGGCCCATCCAGAGTTTCAACCAGCAAAACAAAAATTCATTCCAATTTGTTATCTAAGAGGTAAGGGATCAAATAATCGGTAATTATTAGCCAATTCTAAGAAAAAGAATTTTGTGACACCCCACTGACTTCCTAAGAAGTCTTGGGCACATTACCAAGCCATTTTGTTCCACCATTTGTATAGCTCAGATAATAGATGTTTGTAATAAAATCTGTACCCTGAAAGATAAAAAGCACCAAGGAAGTCTAACATATTATTTTCTGTTTCTTACATTTGCTTTAAATTAGAATGCACAGTATGCTTGACTCACATACAATTCCAACTCATGCCTTTCTCCAAAACTATTCCAACACATCAGTATTCCCACAGCAACACTGATCAACAGCAATATCCCTGCTTATGACAACCAAACTGGAATGAGAATAAAAGTAAATTGCCTACAGCCTCAGTCATGCCCAAGTAAACTAAGTCAATGTCAAAAGACAAAATTGGCCAGCCATGGGCTCTTAATATCTTGATGCTTATCATTACATTTTTAGTTTTATTATTCACAGCTGTTATTAATTTAATTTGCTGTGACTTGATTGATTTACTGTAAGCAGTTATCAAGAGAGGCATAATCAGTCCCCATTGTCCAAATGAATGTATTCAAGAAGTTTTAACACTGGTGTTTGAAACTTAAATTATATTTTTAATTAAAAAGAATGTGATAAGTCGGCCTACAAAACTCACTTAACCCATAATACAATAGAAGCATAGCCCTGTACTAAGAGAAAGTTAGAACCTAACTGGTGTGTTAGATTTTCTTCTTTTGGGGGCGGAGCCAAGATGGCAAACTGCAGACAGAGTTCTCTGTAAGCTCCTGAGACCTTCCCTCAGACACAGACAAACTGAGCCTCTGAACTGGTTCTGGAGTGAGGGAGCCACCAAACACTTGGACTACAACGCACTTCTATCAAATATCTACTTTGAAAGAACTTCTGAGGTCAGTTTTAGACGGGGCAGGGTATCAAGCAGCTCCCGGCGCTCAGACGCCAGTGCGCAGCCGGGGTGCAAGTCCGGGGCTGGGAAGGACCAGAAGATTTTAGGCTGCCAGGAAGTCCCTGGGAGACGCTTTGGCCACTTTGCTCTGCTTTCAGGCAGGTGCTTTGGCAGGTCTACCTTTGATAAAGGGTGGATTGAGAGCAGCTGAAAGTGTGGTCCTAGTGGGGATCTAGCCCCACCAGCCTCAGACCGGAAGTCAACTCGGCAAACTGCCCCAGGGCAAATTGAAATCCCTGCTGCTGCTGCTGCTGCTGCTGCTGCTGCTGCTGCTGCTGCTGCTGCAGAATTCCCTGCTGGTGACTGATACCTCAGCTAAACATCATGAGCAAGAAGAAGAGAGCTCTCACCATAGACAGCTTTTACGGAGAGAAACTAGAGAAGTCCAAAGATCCTGAGATTCTGAAAACAATCCCAGATAAAGCCACAAAGGTGGACTCAAGCTGGTCTCCCTTTCAGAAGGCTTACCTGGAAGATTGCATAAAGAATCTCAAAAGAGAGTGAGAAGAAGAATGGGGAAATAAACTGAGAGCAGTGCAAGAAGGAAACATGGCCCTGCAACAGAGATGTGAAAAACTGGAAAATAAGTCTGGTGAATTGAAAAAAGTTGCCAACTCATTGGAAAATAAAAATAGTGAATTGGTAAAAGATTTTCTTCTTTTGTGGGGAGAGATAAGGAGAGTGGGAAGCTTGTTTCAGTGAAGAAAAAATGATCAGTAGGAAGGTGCTTTCAGAATTGCCTCTCTATTACAGTGGGCAGGGAGGGGTGATGGAGTTTAGCAAGGAGGTCTCTGAGGAATTGAGGGCTGGGGACAGCTTAAAGGAATGTTAGGGATGATAGTTATCAGTTTGCATTTATAAAACACATGGTTGATGAGGGCTTCTGACAGGAAGGCAAACATCATATATTAAGCTGACATGGCTTGAACAATCCCCTTTCTTTCTTCCCATACCTGCTAGATCTCAAGTGGAACTCAAGTATTTTGTAGTTCTCTTGGAAATTCCCCCCTACAAACGGTTCCAGCAAACAGCCTCTTTCCTTCAGGTGATTGCCTTTAAATTCCTGGGAAAGCTGCCTTTATATTGATCTTTTTTATTCCTTCCATCCCTACTTAGACTCTGTTAATCAACTAAGGTGTTGCTCTCAGTACTGATTTGTTCAGCTGAGTGACACAGACCATTCTTTATGTCACTTAACTTCCAGTTGTCCCAACCCATTCTAATTGCTGTGGGACTTAGAGGCTTCTTTAGAGGAAGGAACAGGTTGGTAATGCTGAAGTCTCTATTACAGTTATATAAAACTTGCATTTATATCTTTGTAAAACCAGTGCCTGTATGATATAAAGTTTTTAATTAATGCTTGTTGATTGAATCATTAATTGAAAAAAATGTTTAGGAACTATTAGAGTCACTAAGGGACAGTGGTTATAGAAAGCATACGATTACATCTTAGGCACCTGAAAAGACAAAGATTGTAGTGGAGGTTGGATGTTTTTAGTCACTAGGGGTGGGTCTCTAGAATTAATTTTCACAGAGGGAGGAAGAGAATGGATGATCCTGAAAGAGACTGCTCTCTGGATTTGGCATGCCCAATTTACAACAAATTCTTATCCCATTTTCTGTTTGTCAGGTGGATACTTATGTTCCATTCTCCATACCAGAGTGGATGAGTAAGGGTTAGGGGTTTTATAGGGAGGGCCCATTCTTTCTCAGCAGACCTATTTTTAAAAATTTCTTATGACACAGGTAGAGAGATTCCAGGGACTGGCTAGTGAGGTCTCACTTAAGAGCTCAAGAGTTTCCAATATGAAAGGTTCTAGTAACCAGAGGGCATGGGCAATGCCAGGCGGGAAGAGGGGCACATCCAGAGTAGGACAATATGTCACAAGAAAGGTGAGGTTGCCCCAAACATAGAGGTTTTCTGAACTAACTGGTCCAATGCATTTGTTTTTCATTCAAATGAATCATTAAGTTTTCATTGAGTCTGTCAGGGTCCCTACTACACACTTTTATGAGTAACATCCGAGACATGCACACACAGAAAAAAACCAGCCAGACAGTTGACTGGCAAGCACCTACCCCCATCTGTGTCTCTCTGCCCAGTTCCCATTTCTATTCTCTGAATAATTCATATTGGACTGGGCAGGCTATGTTGACCAAGGGGCCCTCATTTCATCTCCAGGCACCCTCCCCACATTCCAGCCTCCCTTGGCATTTTTCAAATTCTAGCTTGCCTCTGCAGATGACCCAGGCAGATACCTCTGCTCGGTTTCCTCCCTGCAACCCCTCCTCCCTTCAAAGGATAGCAGCCTCCTCCAGCCTCTGACAGCTACTGCTCTGCCCCCACCCACCCGGCCTCCACCACATAGACCTGCCACCAATTGTTGCCAAGGCCCTCTACTCCCTGATTTTTTAATCAGACATTGATTTCTTAGCAAAAAATTTTAGCCAAATCTTAAAAATAAAATGGGGTTCGTTACTGTTGAGCTGCCTATATAACCCAATCTCCTTGACGTTTCCTATTCACGGGTAGCATGTCTATAATCTCATCTTTGTATATGAGACACCATTCATTGTCATAATAGAGAATGATTTGAAAAGCTAAAGGCATTCAAATACTGCTGGATGGTGTAAATATTTAGCAAAAGAAATACCAAAGTGGGAACTAATTTAGGAGACTCTAAATATTATGGTTGATACAATCTAGAAAAAGAACTATTCAAGTTTATTTATTTATTTATTTAAAACATAAATACAAAATAGAAATAAAAATGAAAAAAACTTGTCATGTGCCTAGCAGAACATGAAAGGATTCAAAATATGTAAATTTCCATTTCAAAAAAGTATATATAGTAATAAACCACATTGTATTTAAAACTATCCATTTTTTTCTTTGCTTCCTTATAGGTTTTCTTTTGTTCTCTGCTGTGCACTTTTACTTTATTCTTTTTTTTCCCCTTTCCTTCTCCCACATCCCTCCAACAGGCTACAGTTAAGTGTATATCTATACATACATACATACACAGACATACAACCCCACACCCATAAAACAATATTAATGTAGTTGACATATAGTGTAGATTTTTTTCTCTCTTTTTTTTCTTTTTTCTTTTTCTTTTTTTTTTAGCAAGGCAATTGGGATTAAGTGATTGCTCAGGGTCACATGGCTAATAAGTGTTAAGTGTCTGAGTCTGGATTTGAACTCAGGTCCTCCCTACTTCAGAGCCAGCATGTTATCTACTACACCATCTAGCTGCCCCAATTTTTTCTTTTGATTTAATCTATTTTAACTTTGACTTTGAAATCAATGATCACTACCCTTACTTGTACTTTTTCCCCAATAAACTGTATTCTTGATTCTTATTATTATGTTTGTATATATTTCCTGTTTCCTATCTCTGCTAACTTTTCCAGGCCAGAGAGGAGAACAGAAGCAAGACCTGAGGCCAGAGGAACTATTCCCCTTTCCCTCTCCTTCTACCACCACCACAGGACAAAGGTGATTTTACTAACAAACTTATTTTTAAAAAAGAAAGGAAGAAAAAAAGGAATGAAGGAAAGAAAAGAAAAAAACATGTAAAGGAAAAAATCCAACCATAAACTATGGGAATAGGGAAGACCAAGGATCTGTCCCCTCTTTTTCTCCTATCCTTCCCCTCCTTTATCCCATTCCCACTGATCTACACACCTTATCCCATTCTCATTAATCTACATATCCTCCCCCTCTTGTTTTTTTTAAATAAATTTGGGGGTTTTATATCCTTATAAATATATGTGTATTATTCCCCCTTTAGCTCATCTCTAATGTAAGTAGGATTTTGGAGCTACAAGCCCTCTTCCTTCATTTAATTTGTCTGCATCAGTTGTTGCTCCCAAAACTTATTTATGTAACATAGTGATGACTGGTATATTTTTCCTATTTCTACTTTCCCCTCTTGTTCTAACATCTTGGGACAATTTTCTTTAACTACTTCTTGTATTATTGTATTCATATTCTTTTTATGGTCATAGCTTTCAGGTAGTCCAATTATTTTTGTTTTCTCTTTTTGATCTATTCTCCAGCTCTTTTGTTTTCTTGTGAGATGTCTCACATTCTCTTCTATTTCTTCTTCTTCTTCTTCTTTTTTTTCCTGAGGCAATTGGGGTTAAATGACTTGCCCAGGATCACACAGCTAGGAAGTGTTAAGTGTCTGTGATCAGATTTGAACTCAGGTTCTCCTGAGTTCAGGGCTGGTGCTCTATCCACTGCACCACCAAGCTGCCCCCTATTTTTTTTTATTCTTTATATTTTGTTTCATTATTTCTTTGTCTCATAACTTCACTGGCTTTTTCTTCCCCAATTCTGATTTTAAAAGAATCATTTTCATCTTTAAGACTCTAGATCTTTTCTAGTTGGTTGAGTTTCTTTTCATAATTTTATTTTTCTGGGATTCTAGGATTTCTGGGATTCTTTTTTTAGTTTTTCCTCAATATCATTTGATTTTTAGTCTTTGTTTAGTTCTTCTATGAATTCCTTTTGGCCAGGTAACCATTTAATGTTATTCTTTGGGGCAGGAGAGGCTTTTTTATACTTCACTATTCCCTGGAAATGAACCCCAGTCTTCCCTGTTCCCATAGTTTATGGTTGGGTTCTTTCTCCTTTACATGTTCTTTTTTTAAAATAAGAGTTTGTTAGTACAATCACCCCTGTTTTGTGGTGGTGAGGAGGAGTGAGGGGGCATGGTGTCTTAGAGTGAGGGGGCATTGAGTCTTAGAAAACTGACTGGGGGAAGGAAGCGAAAACAAATGATACTAAGAAAATAATCAGAAATTTTTAAAGTTACCTGAAGCTCAGATATTCATGATGATAAGTAATAAGCATCTAAAGGGAGCTTTGAATCCAAGTCTTCTTGACTCCATGTATAGCACCCAACCACTGGGGCATGCTCCTGCTTGGTGATAATAGTTCCATTTTATATAATACTTTATAGTTTACAAAAAGGCTTTATCTCATTTGCTCTTCATTACCAACTCAATATCTTTACCTGATAAAACCACAAAGTATAGATGACTTTACGGCAATGTGGAAGACAAAAGGGAGAAAAGATTCATCAGTAATTCTGTTATGAAAGGTAAAGCAGAATAAATCAATATGTTTTGTAATTGGGGAGGAAGGGACTTAATAGTGAAATAAGCCTTGCTGAATTCAAAGGTCCCTTTTGGCTCCTCAAATTTTATGAACTCTATGAAATATGTGAAATAGTACAAGCAAGCATGATGGAAGGATAGAACATTGCATTTGGGGTCAATCCAGACACTGATTCTATTCATCAACTGTGCAACACATCAGCATGTTTCTAAACTTTCTTAAAGCTTAATTTTTTCATCTGTAAAATGAGGATCATATCACTTGTAATACCTATTTCACAGGGTTGATATGAATTTCAAATAAAGTCATACATGTAGAGTGTTTCAAAAACTTTAAAGTGCTATATAAATCACAGATATTATTATTATTAATTATTAAGTATAATTAACTGTTTAGGTAATATAGTAGGGAGAGTGCTGGGCTTGGAATCAGGAAGACTCATTTTCATGAGTTCAAATCTGGCCTCAGACAATTATTAGCTGTGTGACCCTGGGCAAGTCACTTCATCCTGTTTGCCTCCATTTCCTTCTTTGTATAATGAGCTGGAGAAGTAAATGACAAACCACTCCAGTATCTCTGCCAAGGGTGCTGAAGAGTCAGACACAAATGGAAAACAACTCAACAATGTTTAAGAAAAGCAACTTCCTTGAGGTCCCATAAGTAACTGGAGAGGACTAAATTATAATAAATTCAAAAATAAATTCCATGTGTTTTTGGCTATCTCAGGGATGCTGGATTATTCCTCCTATCTAATGAGTCCTTTTATGGTGACCTAAGTTGGTTTCCACTCTTATTATTGTAGTTCTACCACTTCAGGGATGGACAAAAAACATAGGTATTAAGACAAATATGAATTAATTGAACCTATGGGGATACATTTTGTGCGATTCAGAAACAAGACCAACACCAAATTGAGTGAGAACTACGAGGGAGACTCTAGACAACATTGGCCTGTCAGAGGCAAAACTCAAAATAGTATGAAATCAGATAAAGAAATTCATCATATGAAAGATCAGGCAAAAGCAGGGTTGAGTTCTATAAAGAGATGAAGGAATTGGAAATGATGGGGTGTGGCAGAGGGGAAATTCAGTGAATGACTGAGCCCAAAAGCCAAACTCTACAAAGTGATTAAGTTGTCCTTCCTGAGCTGTTTGGGGACATAAGCTGGGCATCTGGGCATAAGGGCATGTGGCCCTGCTCTGACCACACTGTTCTAGCCCTCAAGGAATCCTGCCTGTGGCCACTGTCACAGTGCTCTATCTTCCTCCCCCCAGTCATCCTCTGAGTTGTATTGGAGAGTGTCCTAGAAGTAGACTGGGGCTACTTGGCTCCCTGAGGCAAGACCCTTACTGCTTCTTTGAAGTCTTCATGGTCTTCCTCTTTGCCAGAGTAACTCAAGGAAAAGTTGGAAGTGTATACCATGAGCCTCTTAGGATTGAACCTGCATTTGACCTTATTTATAGCAAGATGCTAACTGACCAGATGCAGCATAGTAAAACCAACCTGTAGATGTGGGTTCTTCAGATAGTCAGTTATCAATTGTAGCCCATGACCAGCAATCCTTGACCCCATCCAAAGGAACATCTAACCAAAGCTTGAAAAACCTCATTAATTCCATTTGGGGAAATTAATTTAAATTCTGGTTTACTTCTAGTTTTTATCAAAGCAAGGACTGTGTACTCCTTTCTTTTGAATTCCCTAACAGGGCTTAGTATAGTTCTCTGTATAAAGTAGGCACTCTGGGTGTTCCCTCTGTTTCCAGCTGCAGGCCTCTTTACTTCATTTCCAGTCTCACAGACTCCACTCATGATGTTTAAAAAAATACCAACACTGAAAGTGACCACTTTATTTTTCATTTGTCCTTATATGAGCAGGGGGTGGGTCCCTCTTCTTTATATGTATTGGTTCTTTTTGAACTGTTGGGAAACAAATTCTTCCTTTTTATTAACTTTGAAAAGCTAAGTTGTTCTCAGGCTTTTGAAGTACTGCTGAGATCCAATTTATTTATATGGCATTCTCAATTTCTAATCATTGTGCCAGCAACTTTTTTCTCATCCATATGAATAGGGGTCTATAATAGAAAATAATATGCTCTTTAGTTAACTTCACAGAGCCATTGAATTCTGTAACCAGATGAAATTGTGGAGATCATAGAGTTCAATCTCCTTGATTTTACAGATAGTCATACTGAGTCTCTGACTCGACCAAGGGACAGTTAATAGAAGAGCAGAGAATAGATATTTGGTTTCCTAATTGATGTAATTCAAATCCTAATCAGATTATGGCACAGTATAATAGAAAAGGGCATCTAGGTGGCATAGTGGATAGAGTGCTGGGATTGGAGTCAGGAAAACATGTTTGGGAGTTCAAATTTGGCCTCAGATACTAGCTGAATGATCCTGGGCAAGAGGTTAATTAACCCTGTTTGTCTCAGTTCCACATCTGTAAAATGAGCTGGAGAAGAAAATGTCAAACCACTTCAGTGTCTGCCAAGAAAACCCTAGAGAAACAACTGAAAACAACTAAATAACAAAATAACAGAGGTTCAGAGGAAGATACATCATTTAAATTGTTTTATTATCTGAAAATTTGGCACTAAAAGAATATTTGTTGCATATATTTATGTATGTTTTTAAAAAATAGTCAAATGAACTCATGCTTTCCACACTCCTCCCCCATCTCCCTTTTATTCCTTCTTTATTATTTAGAATAGAAAGAGAATTAAGATGTCATCTAGTCCAACCTCCTACTTTTACAGATAAAGAAATTAAGATCCAAAGAGTTTGAATAACTGGCCTGAGTTTACACAAATAGCAAATAAATGGCCAAGCAGCAATTTGAATCCAGGTCCCTTTTTTTTAATGGAGTGTTATTTTTCCTTTGCCACACTGACTTTTTGTTCCTATGTCATCAGAAATAGTTTCAACACATTGTATTTCACTGCTATAGGGAAGGTAACTACCTGGATGAACGTAAACCCAACCCCACTAGAAGTCATGCTCTAGTTAACCTGAACATTATACAGAGAAGTCCCTGAAGAAATGTCCGATCACCTGGCTTGCCCTTTCAGGGTATGTTGCATGTTCTAAACATTTCTTATTTTTCCAGAATCAACACAGCATCATAGAAAAAAATTTGGAGTTGGAGAGTTCTCTGGCCAACCACACTAATCTCCATTATTTACAAATAAGGAAGTGAAGACCTGTATATGACACAGCTTGCTAAGGTCATATATTCTAGTGGCAGAGCTAAGACTAAAATTCATGAAGGACCCTCAATTCCCAATCCAGGCTTCTTTCTAGTACACCCCACTGCTTCTCAACAATTACCTGTCCCTGTTCTCAACACCTCCAAGAGCAGGCTCTAGAGCTCTATAGTCATGAGTGTCCTGACTAGTGCATGATAGAGCCATGTTAGTGGTCCCAAACAGGAGTAATAAATCAGCAGAACCACATTTATTGAATTTCTAATGTAGGCAAGTCACTGACCCTTGGGATAAGTCATGGTCTTTGTTCTCCAAGATCTTTTGCCCTTTTCTGGGAATCAAAAGGTGGTTATAAAAAGATAGATGGTATTATGAAGTAGCATCCTCTCAGAGTGCTATAAGAGATATATAGAGAAAAGTGGGATTACTCTGGTTTGTGCCAGCTTCCCTGGAAAGGTGGGAAAGCTTGTGGATGTATATCAACAAGGAGGAGGGGAAAGTTTTACAGCCTGGGAGAAGGATGTGAGCAAAGATTTGCAAGGCAAATCTGCATGGCTAATTTCAGGGAAAATTTAATACGCCAGTTTGGATCAAGCAAAGGGTTTTTATAGGGGACCAAGTGGATCTGTAATATCATAGATTTAGAGCCAGAAAGGACAATAGAAGTGACCTCATCCAACCTACTAATGTTAAAGAAAAAACAATTAAAGAACAAGGACTTTAAATTACTTGCCTAAAGTCACACTGCCAGATCAGGTTTTGCTCCACTGCACCATTCTGTTTGTTTCTTGATATCTTCCTTTATATTTTAAATATCCTACAGTTTTCACATATAATAATAAAGTTGTTTTTCCCTCTAAGTGGTGAATATTTATATCTTTTACTAAAAAGGACTCAGGGAAGCAATATAAGTGAGAAAGTATAGGGGAAAGACTGTGATCCCAAAGACATAATCTCCAGAAGAGAAACAGCACAGCATTATGTAAAGGAGTTCAATAATTTTTCATAAATTTACTTGTTAAATGAAAAACTATTATTCCCCTGGAAGATTACCACAGAAAGTTCTGAAGGGACATAGAACCAGGTAGGAGGCCTTCTACTTAGGGACTAATCTAAACTTTTTCATCAGAAGGGAGGAAGACAGATAATTACATTTCTTTCAGAACCTTTGGAAGCCATCATTTAAAAAAAATGTTCATTTTTGAAACATCCATGCCACTGAGGAATGAAAATTTACATATTCTTCCATCTCCTTATAGGTATCTCTCTTGTGATACTAAAAGGTTTGCCATTTGGTCAAATCTGACAATATAAATTTTAATAGAAATAAAGAGCTGTATATATCTACAATTTCTGTCCAAGAAATATATACTGATGGACCAGCCATCCATTTAATTGGATATCATGGTCTGTAAAACAGATCTTATTTCAGAAGCTCTGTAGTGTTCTATTGCCAGAGCTTTTGGGTAAAGAAGTTGGAGGAACACAGTTGAAGGAACTCCTCAGAACAGACAAAGGGAAAAAAGAAGCAGTAGACATAGAGGAGAAACTAGACCTTCATTATGTCTCTGATTTGCCAGCTTGCCTCAATAGAGACTGCTCCTTACTTGAGATACTGAGATACCTCTCTCAGTTTGAGCTCCTAGTTGAGGAGTTCATTCACTCATGTATTTTCTGGTATATTATAAACTGGATTGGATAATATATATAGACAGTGAAATTCAAAGGAGTCTAAATTTTTAGTGAAAGCTTCAGAGGTAGGAACTGGAAGTGACGATAGGGAGCAAATAGTGAACAGTGCCCTTACAGGACAAGTGAAGAAGAAGTAGAGTCATGAAAGAAGGGATAAATTTTTATTTTATATTTTATATATTTAAATAACCTCATATAAAATATTAATTTTTTTCTAGTGTTTAATGATCTTGATAAATGATATTTTGTTATTTGATTACAGTCTCCTTTCTTGGTTCTTGGCTTGTCTTACAGCAATGCACTCATATAAATACTTTGGAAAAAATTGCAAAAGGAGAATATTGTTTTTAAACAATGACTAGAGACTGTGGCATAGAGGATAAATGATTGGTCTTGGAGTCTAGAAGACCAGCACTGAGGTCTTTAAGCCTGACAGATGTTAAATATGTGAACACCAGCAAGTCACTCAACCTTTCCATGCTTCAGGCAATTCTATTGCAACAGAGATTCTTCGCGTTTTTTGTATAACTTACTCCTATGGCAATTTGTTGTATGGCTTCTTCTTATAGTAATCTTTTATAATGCACAAAATTAAAAACATGGGATTACAAAGAAAACTAATTATAATAAAAGAAAGACACATTTTTCCCATTCAAATGTCTGGGTCCCCTAAAATCTGTCTATAGACCCCTTAAAGAAGGAAGTTTCTATACTGGGAATTCCCTATGCTAAGGAAATCATAGCTCTAGACTCTATTCTCTTCCCACCTTCCTTCTCCATCCAAATCCAATTTTCATTGCCATCTTTGCACTAGAGCTAAGTTTGCCAGCTGCCAGAGTTAGTTTAGCTTATAGGTTATACCTTAAATAGAAGGACAGAGCTACCTAAAGTTTGAAGAAAATTAGTCAACTAGCACTTTACCCTTGAAACATCAGCCTGCTGTGTGAAATTAACTGTCTTCATCTGCTTCTTTAAAAAAAAAATCCCTGTTAGGAAACAAAAATTTGAAAGAACAATGGCTACGTGCAAAATGATGGATGGCAAAGAGAATGACTAAAAAATTGGTGGATGTTTTTTGTCTGGCAAATGAAAGAGGGGCTGCATGTCATTTTTATTGGTCATTGCAAAAAGCATTGCCAAATTCTTGCCCATATATGGTATTCCACAGTGCCTTCATTTTCAAAGAAAATGAATTTCTGTAGGAGTTCTAAGAGAAACTGTGGCTGACAAGTGAGTTGCTTTATGGGAAATAATATGTGATTTGAGAGTCATGAATCCTGCAATATTTTTCTCATTTTCCTAATGAAAAGTCAGATTGAGACTTTCTCATTATACTCAATAGCCAAAATCTATCCTATTCTGAAGCCACATGTAGCACTGGCTTTTGTTTAACACAGTGTACTTCCGTGCCACAGAGGCATTGACAGATTGGAGGGACTTCTGAAAAGACCAACCCAGACAAATGAAGGGAATGGAGAGAGTGATTTATGGGAAAAGATTAAAGGAACTAACTACGTGTGGTTTGGTTAAGTGACAGCTAATGGAAGACATGCGTCTAAAAATATTTGAAGGATGTAAATTCCAAAGAGTGAAGAATTATTTTACACAGTACAGTAAGAGATATTGCTAGGGGTAATGGGATAAAATTAGAGAAGGAAAGGAGAACTATGCTGCTAATAAAATTTCACTAATGAAGTAGCATTTTCCCATATGTTTAAAACTAGACAAGTCTGAGCTCTAGAAATAAAACTTGGCCTATTTCCTCCCAAGAAGGAATTTAATGGTTTCCACTGTTTCCAACATCTTTAACTAAGAACTCACAATTCACTTTGATCTAAAGCTATGCAACTGCTCACAACCTACATTAACTTAACTTGGGCCACATTTTTACAAACTAAACATACAGTTTCAAAAGCCATTCCTTTTGGCTGTGTTCAAGAAGAAATGAACGTTTGAATTATTTTGGCTCTAATATCTCTAATGGGCGGGGAAATTGACCTATTTCTTTAGGTATACGAAATCTATAAACTCAGATACTACCACTAGAGCTTTTTCATTCCATTCATCTTAAATCCTCTAAAGATAGGGATTTCTATCCTGGAGTCTATGAACTTGGTTTTTAAAAATATTTTTGATAACTATATTTCAGTAATAATTGATTTCCTTTATAATCTCATAGATTTTATATTGTAAGATAAGTCTCACCGCCAAAGAGACTCATAACATGAAAATGGTTAGGAAATATTACCACTCTACCCCACTCTTAGATATGTAAAGTCATGATTTCTATAATGCAATGAGAAATATGGTTTTGTGTTTTATCAGTGAAATTATGTGTTAAGAAGACCAGAGTTTTCTTTCCAATTTACTTCTTCAGTAGTCATATATGAGAATAAGTTCTAATAAAACAACTGTGAAGATTAATATCAAAAGGTATTAATAAACATGGGAATGGATGCTCTGCAATAGAAAATTGTCTGATACAGTAGGATGAGCACTAGATTTTATATGGAAAAGTTGAACTTAAGCTCCAGTTCTGTTGCATACTAGCTGAGTAATTTAAGTAATTAATAATAAAAGCATATCACTTTTCTGAGTTTCAATTTCTTCATGAATGGGTTGTTGTAAAGAAAGTGATTCTAAACTATAAAGTGATACCAAAATTTGAATTAATATCATATTATGTTAATATGTTATTCCACTATTTCAGTAGAGTTAATATCACAGCATGAAGACCTTATTTCCTGGGTTATTTCAAATTGAAAATATATATTAGCTATAGAAAGAAACTGTGGTAAAGTGGATAGAGGCCTAGCCTTGGAGTTAGGAAGTCCTGGGTTTAAGGTTTATATCTGGCACATACTACCTGTTTGAACCCAGATAACTTGATTATCCTCTCAGAGCCCCTTATAACTCCTTAAGACTATAGATTACAAATGAATTATACAAATGTATCAACAGAGGGATTTTCTACCCTGGAAATTATTTATCCTGATGAAATCTTAAGAGCATAGACATAAATCTGTAAGGAGTGTTAGAAGCTATCAAGATCCACCTACTCCTTTTACAAATGAGGAAATTGAATTTGAGAGGATAGCAAATGTCAAAGGCAAAATATAAACTCATGTCTTCTTGACTCCATCTCAAATCCTTGTCCACTACTCCACAAAACAAACAAAAACAGTAGCATTTGCTTTTAATAGGAGGATTTTAAAGTCTTGTGAAATCCTGGGAAACTAATGTGACTGGAGAAAAAGTAAGGTTTGTGTAAGAAGATATTAGGAAATAAGATATAAGAAATAAGCAGAGGTCAAAGTGTATTATGCCAGGCAGCAGGGCTCTGCTTTGCTTCCTTCAAGCCCAGACACCAACAAACTAAAACAGAAGTGTGATTTCATGAGCGTATCAACCCAAATCAACCCTGTAGGCAACCCAGTGAGCCAAAACCAGTGGATATGCTCCACTCACAATCTAATGACTCTTTAATGCCCTGATTTTTTCCACCATGAAATTAAAATTTTACTCAACAGCCTCAGTCAGAACACAAATAACCATCCCCCACTTTCATTCCCTTATCCCACCACTGTGAAAGTAGCTTTTTAGCTGCTAGCAAAGGGACATTCATCCCAGAGTTATATTATTAATGAATTATCTTCAAAGTCCAGTATTCAGCTTTGTTTTTATTTTAAGAGTATCTTATTGAAGTGCATGTGTGGTTCTTAAGGATGAAACCATTTTTGTGTTTAGAAAACGATCTTTCTAATTTCTTTTCCCTAGAGAAATTGTATTTTCCCCAAGACCCAGACAAGAAATATGATGATACCATAAACAGCCGCCACAACAGCTGACCACATAGCTTCCTGCTCTAAGGAGTGTTGTGGAATCTTCTTTTCTGAAGGGTTTTTTTTAATGGAAGAGATTTTCAACTGTCTGGGAATGGTGGTTTTGTGGTCTGGCCTTGAGGGCAAGGGGATGAATTGGATAACTTCTAAGATATGGGTTTGGAATTTTCTATTAGGGGGTAAAGGATTAAAATCCAGGCACAGAAAATGACGATCTGTATAACCTTGAGCAAATCAATTCAATTGAGCCAAACAAAGCTTTAAGTGCCTACTATGGTTGAGCGCCACTCATTTGACAGATGGGGAAACTGAGGCAAAAGGGGTTGAGAGACTTGCCCAGAGTCACATAGCTGGAAAATGTCCG
>JAJPUD010000614.1:619636-633955 GCA_023553655.1 Myrmecobius fasciatus | reverse complement strand
GTGGCATAGGATAGGATCTCAGGACAAACTAGGCAATAACTATAGCAATTTAGTGTTTGATAAACCCAAAGACCCCAGCTTTTGGGATAAGTACTCGCTATTTAACAAAAATTGCTGGGAAAATTGGAAACTAGTGTGGAAGAAATTAGGGCTTGACCCATATCTAACACCACATACCAAGATAAGATCTAAATGGGTTCATGATCTGGATATAAAGAGTGATATTGTAAGCAAATTAGAGGAACATAGGATAGTTTAATTCTCAGACCTGTGGAGATGGAATAAATTTATGTCCAAATAAGATGTGGAACTCTTAATTGAACACCATATACATAATTTTGATTATATTAAGTTAAAAAGTTTTTGTACAAACAAAACTAATGCAGACAAGATTAGAAGGGAAGCAACAAATTGGGAGATCATCTTTACATTTAAGGTTTCTGATAAAGACCTCATTTCTAAAATATAGACAGAATTGTCTCATATTTATAAGAATTCAAGCCATTCTCCAATAGATAAATGGTTAAAGGATATGAATAGACAATTTTCAGTTGATGAAATTAAAACCATTTCTAGTCATATGAAAAGGTGCTCCAAATCAAATATTGATGAGAGAAATGCAAATTAAGACAACTCTGAGTACCACTACACACCTTTCACATCGGCTAAAATGACAGGAAATGATAATGACTAATGTTGGAGGGGATATGGGAAAACTGGGACACTGATACATTGTTGGTGGAACTGTGAACGGACCCAATCATTATGGAGAGGAATGTGGAGCTATGCTCAAAAAGTTATCAAACTGTGCATAACCTTTGATCCAGCAGTCTTTCTATTGGGTTTATATCCCAAAGAGATCTTAAAGGAGGGAAAGGGACCCACATGTGCAAGAATGTTTGTGGCAGCCCTTTTTTTAGTGGCTAGAAACTGGAAACTGAATAGATGCCATCAATTGGAAAGTGGCTGAATGAATTATGGTATATGAATGTCATGGACTATTGTTGTTCTATGAGAAATGACCAGCAGGATGATTTCAGAGAGGCCTGGAGAGACTTGCATGTACTGATGCTGAGCGAAACGAGCAGAACCAGGAGATCATTATACACGGCAACAAGACTATATGATGATCAATTCTGATGGACGTGGCTCTCTTCAACAATGAAATATTTCAAACCAGTTGCAATTGTACAATGATGAAGAAAGCCATATATATACACCCAGAGAGAGGGATGTGAAATGTGGACCACAACATAACATTTTCATGCTCTCTATTGATGTTTGCTTGCATTGGGTTTCCTTTTTCAGATTTTTTTGTTCATGTAGATAAGATTGTTCTTGCACAGCAACATAAGTATGGAAATATGTATACATCTATTTGACTTGTCAAATATTTTAATATAATTAGCATGTAGTGGACTTCCTGCCATCTAGGGGAGGGGAGGGTACTAGGGGGGAAAATTTGTAATGGAAAGCTTTGTAATGGTCAGTGTTGAAGAACTACCCATACATATGTTATGCAAATAAAAAGCTTTAATAAAAAATAAAAATAAAATAAAATAAATAGATTCTTTTAGATATTTTACATAACCTGTTATTATTTTCAATAAGATTTCTTTTTCTATTTCTTTCTACCAGTATTTGTTAATAACACACAAAAAGGAAAAATAATTTTATGGATTTCATATTCTGCTATTTAACTAGAGTCATTGACTATTTCAATTATTTGTTGTTGATGTCTTGGATTCTCTAAATAAATTCTCATATCACAAATAGAAATGCTTTTGTCATCTCTTTGTCTATGATTAATGACTTATTTTTTCAGCTTATTATCATAGCTAGCATTTTCAGAACTATATTAAATAAGAGAGCAGCTAGTGCCCATTCTTGCTTTGTCCTTGATTATATTGCAAAACTGTTTCATTTTTGTACCTTGCATATACTAAAAATGCTAATTTTTAAATAGATAACAACTGGCAATTTTTAGGAAAAGTCAAGTTAATCCTATCCTACTAAGTCTATCTAAAGTATTTTGTCAAAAGTTTTTTTTTACCTGAATCTATCAATGTTAATTGTATTATTTAATTAGCATAGTAACACTTATAATTTCCCTAATATTAGAGAAGCCTGATATTTCTTGAATAAATCCAACTTAATCATTGTGAAGAATATATGGATTTTATTGTTGTAAGCCACATTGCTTAAATTTAATTCAATAGTTTACATTATTTTTCATTGAAGATGTTAAGTTATATTTTGTATTTGGGGCATTATCTTTCACTGGTTTTAGTATCATGATTATTTTTATTTAAGAAGAGGCATTTGATTAAATGCCTTAGATGCCCTGAATTCCTATTTTACTATTTTTGCAAATAATTTATGCAGGATTTATTCATTGTTCTTTGAATATTTGATATAAATCACTGATTTCCTTTAACTACCAATTAACATCCCATCATTTACTGGAAGTTTTCTCTCACCCCTCCTAGTTCTAATGCCTTCCTCTCTTAATTATTTCCTATTTATTCTGTTTATAAATGGCTTTGTACATATTTGTTAATGCGATATTGGGCAATCTGATGATGTCTTGAAATATGTTATATATTTTGAGAGGTTATGTTAGTCATGATTTTAAAGGGGATCAATGACTCTTAAATGATCTTTTCTAATTCTATTTTCCCAGTCATTTGTTTTTGATAGCAAATATTTCACTTACTTTATTATTTTTATCTTGAATTTCTTCCATCATTTATTAATCCATGAAGGAAGGAAAGCCAAACAGTAGGCTAGTGCACTAGTCCAGGGGTGAGGTGAAAAGGGTGTGGACCAGAGCAGAGCAAATGTCAGAGGAATAGGACATGGATGGTGCTATATCTAAGAAATGTTACATAGGTAAAATTGACAATTTTACTAAAGATTGAATGCTGGGCGATGAGAGGAGTGAAATTTTGATTTTGTTTATGTTCCAGTCTACACAATGATGCTCTCAAATCCCTAGAAAGACGGCTAAATCCTACCTTTGAAAGAATTGTATTTATAGCAAATCTCACCCAATAAGAATGCAAATTCTGACTTGTGAGACTTGCACAACCTTAGTCTTACTTGTTTTGTCCATTTTTTGTGAAATTACCAACTTCAAGTTTTGGCCCACTGAGAGACCCAAGGTTGGATTCTATCAGTTTCAGGGCAGGTTCCAAAGATTTCCCAAGATCCTAGGACTGTTTGAGTCTCCATTTCCTTGTGCAATCACCTACATAGAAGTCTAGAGTTCAGCCTTGATCTTAGGCTTCAATCCCTGAATAGGAGATGATGCAAGCTTCCCCTATTACTTCCCCAATAGCAATATCCCTGATATTGGACCAAATTTCTTTTGATGTCACCCATGGAGAGACTTCAATCCTGGAACAGCCATGATATGGTCAAAATAATCTTTGAATCTTTTTATTCAATACTACACTTTTCAAAACTGTCATATGACGTGATGTAAATCAATCAAAAAGTGGACTCTCAACCTTTGGAACAGACGTTCCTAAGAAAACAATGAAGGAGCCAAATATATTGTAAAAAATACAAATGATCATAGCTCATTCCTTTAATGCATGCTATCACTGATGACCTTTAGCATATTATAGGACAGCATAATGTACAAGACCTAACCAGAGATACATAAAGAAATAAAAATGGAAAAAAGAGGGTAGCAACTGATATAAACATACCAGGAAGGGTCAGGTATCGAGGATCCCAGAGATCCACCAGTTTATTGCAAAAACATTTAACATGCTTGTATTGTTCTACTATAATATATTTACAAGGAAAAAATGGGATTGTAAAGAATCAGACACAATTGAAAAATGACTGATTGAATATTGTTCTATCAACACAGTTACCTTTGCAATATAAGGACCAGCTTAAGAAACTCCAACCCAGAAACTTGGGTTCTTTTTGTTTAAAAACTGCTTATGGAAACCTCAGAGAGAGGGGGCAGAAAATCCATGTCCTGAACAGGGCCATTGCCTTCCTACTTTACAGATTGTTTGCCTTAACTTGCTGATTACTACACTATTTCCCTTCATCATCAGTCCACATGGATATTTATTGCTTGAGAATCCTAGATGAAAGCTGTAGACTAAGGACAAATTGTTAGCAGTACAACACATATGGTCATTTCAAAGCTGATCACACCGAGTAATTCTTGTCTCATGTATAATCATTTACTATCGAGCCTAAATTAAAGTGCATAACTACATTAGTGTTCATGTGTGCCAAAGATATGGCACACTGATTAAAAAATATATTTTTAAAAATATTCAAACTAGTTATGCCTTTGGAAACTTCTAATGCTTCACTTGTGATATGTTATGTGGGTATTACATATTTAACAAGAGAAAAGATTGAAATTCAATTCAATAAATCATTTATTAAAAAGACTTCCATGTTGATTGCACCATGTTTAGTATAGCAGTTACAAAGACAAAATAAGAGTGTGTCAGGATCAGGGGAAGGCCTTCTTCCTCTCTCTCATTTTTAATATCCTCATGTTTATTGGCTCCTTTTCCTTTCCCTAAAAACATACCTTAGTATCCCTTTCTTAAACAAATACAAGCAAATTTTAATCAAAGCCTAGCCCATGCACAAATTATTATCCAATCTCTCTTTTTCCTTTCTTCTGTAAAACTCCTAGGGAAAAAAAAAACTTTCTCCATCTCTACTTGCTAACTATTCTGCTTTCCTTTAAGAATCATCTAAAATAGGCAACAACAAGACAATATGATAATTCTGATGGATGTGACTCCTTTCAATAATGAGGTAATTCTGACCAGCTCCAAAGATCTTGTGATGAAAAGAGCCATTTACAATCAGAGAGAGGAATGTGGGAACTGAGTATGGATCACAACATAGTATTTTCACTCTTTTTATTGTTATTTGCTTGCATGTTTTCTCATTTTTTTCCTTTTTGATTTGATTTTTCTTGTGCAGCAAGATAATTGTATAAATAAGTATGCATATATTGGATTTAACATATGTTTTACCATGTTTAACATATATTGGATGACCTGCCATGTAGGGGAGGGAGTAGAAGAAAGGAGGGAAATATTGGAATACAAAGCTTTGCAGGATAATGTTGAAAAATTATCCATACATATGTTTTGAAAATAAAAAACTTTAGTTAAAAAGAGAATCATCTAAAATCCCATTTTCTACAAGAATCCTTTCCAAACTACCTTAATCTTAGAGTCTTCTCTGTGTTGATTATCTCTGTTTCATCTAGTATACATCCTGTTTACACATAGTTGTTTGTATGTTGTCTTCTCAATTAAGCTTTAAGCTCCTTGAAATCAGGCTTTCTATTCACAGGGAGTGTCATTCTATCCCCAGGGTGGAGCTCAGAGTATGCTTCCTAATAAATGCTTGTTGACAAAGTAACATTTTTTTTTTTTTACTATCCACCATCCTTCCTTCCCCTAAAGTTTAATTTTCATCTCAACTACTCTGAGGAAATTATTCATCCCAAGGTCACAAGGGACTCAACTTCTACTTTTCATATATAATGGCTTCCTTTTGAGCATTATTCAATTATTTCTTGGTCAATATGCTCTCCTCCTCCCTTGATGACTTGGACAGAGTTGTAACTCATTGAACTGGGTGATTGACGTTTAGGGCATCCAAAGTTAAAGGGCTACTCACAGCACTGGGGATCTATCAAAAGATGACATATCTGAGCTTAGTAGTTGATAAGAATAATTTATTAAATAGGACATTTTCTCCACATGGCAGCTATATCCTGGGTCTGCTCTTTTAAAGGTCTGACCACCTTTACTCCTTCTATAAAAGCAGGAGCCTAACCTAGGGTCTCTCTCCCATTATCTCAATAACTTTGTCCAACATTCTTCCAACCCCATTTTACCCAGTTTCTATTAGGAGGTTTATTTGTGGTCACTTTTCATAAAGACCCAAGTATGTTGTATGGTACTTGCTCCAAGTACCAGAAATTCTTGTTGTGACTTTGTTAAGAATGCCCTCCATCCTTTGCTCAGACTAAATGGGGTATTCCCTTTCCCTCTTTTGGGTCTAATTATTGCTTCTATTTTGTATCAATCTCTAAGTACCAATGAACCCCCAAACTCTGTCTTTGCCCTTGTCTTCTTTCTAAATATTCCTTTATTAAGTTCGCCTACTCCCATGTCTTAAAGATCAGCTTTATGCACACATTATCCAAAACTATGTAGCAGCATCAATCTCTCCTTCAAGTTCCTGCATGTGCAATTGCCTGTTTATACATTAAAACTGTCTTTAACCTGCCCCTTCTCTCAGTTTATTTCTATTGCTGGTTTTATGTTTTGATTCAAAAATCAGTCATCCTCAACCCTTTCTACTCTCATCCTTCCCAACAAATTAATTATCAAGACTCAAATATTCTATTTGTATAATACTTCTTCTATCCAACCCTTCCTCTTTACTCACACTGCTTGCATTCTAGATGAAGGCTTCTGCAGTTCTCATAGAACTATTGTAATGACTTCACAATTGCTTTCCATCCCTCTCTCACCTGTCATTCAAGTAAGTGCCAAATTAATATTCCTGAAACCAAAATCTGAACACCTCATTTCCCTGCTCAGAAGCCTTCAGTGGTTTCCTATTATCAATAGGATTAAGCATAATTTCCTTGGTTCGGCATTTAATAATATTCTATACAATGTACCTATCTATCAAGCCTTAATACTTTTCCCTTTCATAGACACTATGTTTCAAGCAAACTGGATCCATTGCTATTTATTCCTTTAAATCATTCTATACTTTCCCATCTACCTGCAACTGGTCCTTCATACCTACATTGCTCTAGATTCATTTCTCTAATTCTCAGGATCCCATTTTCCTCTAAGGCTCAACTTAGCTATAAACACTTTCCAAAAAATTTCCATTATCCTTCCAGATCTGATCCTTTTCAAATTTTCTTGGAATTTATTGTCTGGCTCTCTCCTTTGTCTCAATGATTTTCTATCTATTATAAATCATTGTTTTATGTTTGTGCCATCTTGATATGAATGTCTAATTATATAAGATAGACAAAAATATCATCAGAGATTCATGAGGTTTAATAGTTTTGCTTTTTAAAAAAATTAAGAATTATTTCCCTAAAAATAAAAATATATCCTACAGGAAAGTTATCTGAAAATGTATATAGAACACAGAATATAAAGAGACAAATATCCATTTGAATCCTTGTCTTGAACTTCAATTTCTAGCTATATGATCATACACTAGTCACTTAACCTCTATTTGCCTCATTTATAAAATGGTAATAATAATAGCACTTATATCCCAGGGATAATTACTATGTGAATATAGTTCAATGACATTTGTCAAAGGCTTTGCAAACTTAAAGTAATATATAAATTTAGTCATTATTAATATTATTATTCTTGACTGATTGACTAAAAGCAAGATCTATGTGATTCTTCATCTTCATAATGAGTCTAGCTTAGTGCCTTTTATTTATAGAATGATGATTCAATGGTTGCTAAATTGAAGTTGAATGTAAAATAGAATTAATATGTTGCATTGATAAATAGATATGCCTTCCTATTAATTGAGGAAAAAGAATGGGTAGGAAGACTAAGCCATATAAACAAGTAATTTGAAAAGCACTTGACATTTAGTATACTAAAATGCCCAGTCCATGGGCAATGGCTAAAAATAGAAATAAGAATAAAAGAGTAAATCTGTTAAAATGTAAAAAATGATTATGAAAAGGAACTATTGAAGCCCTACAGAAGCAATTTTCTTAATCTAATAATTCCTAATTAAATACCCATAATGGAGAAGTAACTAAAGTCCATGAGGTCTTATAAAATCTCATGTTTGACCATTATCTCAGCAAGTATTAACAATGTAGCATCCAAAAAAAAGACAATTTTTTTTCTATAACTCCCAAATTACCCATAAACTTTTGATTTCTTTGTAAAAACTATAAATTTATAAGCTAAAATTTTGAAAGGCTACAAGCTTTCAAAAACCACAGTTTTTACTGCTCATTCCACTCAAAAAAAGTTTACTTTTTAGATAACTCTTTACTTTTTTTTTTTTTTTTTTTTTTTTTTGCTGAGGCAATTGTGGGTTAAATGACTTGCCCAGAGTCACACAGCTAGAAAGTGTTAAGTATCTGAGACCAAATTTGAACTCAGATCTTCCTGATTTCAGGGCTGGTGCTCTATAGGTGGCGCTTTTAACTATTGACTTTTAATGAAATAAGAATACATTTTAGGCTAATAGTTGCATAATTGTTCAACCAAATGCTCTCATCTTCAAATGTACTGGATAATAATTATGTTGGTCAAGATTGGCCAAACTGAGCATTCAAATTAAGATTAAGAGCTGATTTCCTTATGTTATTTATGGAAAGTAAGGGACTAATCATATAAGACAATTTAAAAAAGAAATAGGGGCGATGGATATAGGAATAATTTCTCCTTCCACAGCTTCTAGCTCTTAGGACATATTATATTCTGCCTTGCATTGTTCTTGTGGATTTTTTATTTTTACTGCTAGATTAGAGGTTCTTTGAAGTCAGAAATTATACCCTATTCATCTTTATATCATCTATAGGGCAGCATAATGTTACATTGTAAATGCATGGTAAATATTGTCTAAATAAATGAAAGGAATTCAAATCCTTCTTCATGTCCATTGAGACTTTGCTCTAACAGAATCTTAAATGGCTAAATCCTTTTTTCTAAAAAGTCCATTTCTTTAACCAATTTGAAATTTCAGTTTTCAAGTTATCAAGTCAACAAGCATTTATTAAGCTTCTACTAGTTGTCAACAACAGTATTCAAGTATACTCTTTTCTCAAACCTCCTCATCTACTGTTAGTTATTGTTGTAAAAATGTTTTTAATTAACAGCTTTGTTGAACAAAAGGTCATCATTTTGAAGTTTGTAACACATGACTCAGTTTGAATTATTAAGATCATTTTAATGATGGTGTAGTGTATGAATCAAATACTGAAATCCACCAAACAAGTTGCCATTCTGTCAAGAGCTGTGTTGTTGCCTGAGATGGATTTAATGTGGATAAATTTTTAAATTAGTCTGGGTTTGGGTAATTGGGTATGCAAAAGATATTACAAGACTGATCACACTAAGGGCAGAGAACTATAGCTAGTTAGAACACTTAGACACCAGGTATAACAAAGTTCTGATTAATGTAAATATGAATCCCACAAATGGAAGCATTACTTGAATATATACTGCATATTTATAACCAAAATTAATTTATTCTGCCTAATTATAACTTTGAATAGTGCAAAGTATCCATCTAGAATTGGAACTTTTTTTTTCTTTCCTTTTTCTTTCTTTTATTATTACCTCTAATGAATCTTCGTTCTTTTGTTTTTTTTTTCCTTGAATGTCTTGAATATACTATAAAAAACTTATTTTATATTTTGCAGTTTGTGGCAATAACTTTTAAAGTGAAAATGGAATTAATTATTGGAATCAGGAACTTGATATGCAGAGAATAGAAAAAGCTTAGAGAAAGGAGAAAATTAGGAGATGGACAGATCTTTGAAGTCAGGGAGCCCAGGCAGCCTAGGGAATAATGAAGCTGTAGTGTTTCAAGTTGTGACTATGGTCTAAAAATTAAACATTTCATCTTCTGATTCTCTATCCCTGACTTAGAACCTTTTATAACCTGGCATTCTATGTTTCCAAACTTCTTACACTTTGCCCAGTCCACATATTCTGTAATCCAGTGACCTTGGCCTCTTTGAACTTTATAGCACATTACAATTTTAATCTAACCTCTGCATTTTCCTGTGATTGTCCATTATACCTAAAAATTCTCTCCTTCCTCTTTTTTCTATTCACTTCCCTAGTTTCATTCAGGTCCCAGATAACACCTTCCACTGCTGCAAGAATTTATTCACCATCCCTCAATGCTACTGTGTGCCTGTGATTTTCAATATAGCCTCTATATATTATGTTTATAAATATGAGAGACTAACAATGACTTTTTTAACCTATGTGTTTCACACAGTGTCTGGTATGTAAATGCTGAATAAGTGCTTCTTGATTTTATTTTCAAATCACCAATACTTAATGAGGGATCTCTTATAATGAAGTAAAGTAATTAAATAAAATTAACAATAAAGTAACACAATTAAATAAAACTAATAATATAGTAAAAGTACATTCAGCATTCTACATGAGTAGCACTTTTCCACTTCTCTATTTTTATTTGTTCCTTGGTTAATAGAAATTTAACTTTTCTCTCTCTTGAACCTCCCCACTCCCGACTCTAGAGACAAATAATCCTGAATATTATTTCTTATATATGTAAGTAATGTGTCCATGAGCAAATGATTTAATTTCTTGAGTCTCCATCTTGGTATCTTAAAGATAACAAGAATTTTGTTTTTCATGATGTGGAATTTCATTAGTGAGAAACAGAAAACTCCATCCCATGTAGACCCATGTAGAAAAAACACGCAAAAAACTTCAAACTATACCAGTTACCTCTGTTCACCCATGTGTTTTCCTGAAAAGTTGTATTTATTCCTTCACAACAACTCATAAGCTTCAATCCTTCCCACACCCACCACCACAAGCAACCATCAAGTCTTTTCCAAGGTATCAAGTGCCATATTTATTGTCTATCATGTGGTGAAGTAGAAGTAGATTAGTGGTGGAAAAGAGCTTGTCTTTACCCACAATGTCTACTTTGCCACTGCCCCCTCCCAATCTGTTTTTCCTTTGCACATCACTGGATAGTTATCAACTTTGGGAATCAGGACACAAATGAGCAGCAGCCTGATGCAGCTATATTACTGTATATTGCAATATTTCTCACTCTATGTGTGTGTGTATGTGTGTGTACACAGATATTTTATATAAATTGTGCAACTGTTTTTACTAGGTTCCTACTTTCTATTTTTTTAAACCATCTTTGAGGTTTTGGGAGTTTTTTCCCATAAGCCCTGAGGTTTTATTGTACAATATTGCATAGCTCAGTGATTTTTAGAAAGGTTTATGTCCCATTATAGCAGAACTGTCTTAACACAGTAGAGGCAGTATAATAGAGTGGACAACAGAGTGTAGAGGACTTGGTTTGAAATCCTAGCTCTTGCACTTACTAGCTGTGTGATTTGGAGTGAACTATATAATCTCTTTAGGCATCAGCTTGCCATATGTAAAATGATTTTGGATTTAGCTATCTTTAAGATTTCTTCCCATTCCAAATCATTGTCCTTTTGTCCTTTCTTTCAGGGATGTTGTGAGGATCAAATTAAATATAAGTAGCGCTTGTGAACTTAAAGAACACCAATCAGAAGATATTTACTAACCTTTTATGGCAAAATATGTAGAATATGATTTTCTGGTTTTTAAACTTGTCATCAGGTGCAAATTACTATTATTCATGGATTATTTTACAATAATTACATAATGGAATATTATAGGGAAATGGAAAATAATATAAATGGAAAACCACTCCAGTATCTTTGCCAAGAAAACCTCAGTGGGGTCATGACTGAAATGACTGGACAATAAAAAATTATATAAAACTCTTTCATCTTTTCTGAAGGTCAGTTTGATATATACTTCAATAGATTTATAGAAACCTAGTAGAACAAATTTATAGGAAAAGAAAGAATTTCCATAGAAAAGGAGGATAAGGATACAGCTTTTTCCACTTACAAGAGCTTTTTATAATAGGAAGCTACTCACTCATAAGCCTGTGCTCAGCCTTCAACCAACTCAATAGATTTTCATCTGAATAATCTCCTAGAAAGTTCCTCTCAATCCACAGCCTTTCATTAGATAAGCAACAGTAGTAGCCTGGAGCATCAAACCAAAACAAATAAATAAAAACAATTCTGTCCCCTTAACTCTCAGATTTTGGATTTGGAGCCTGAGTTAGTTTGGTCTTGAATCATCCTTGGAAGTGGATTTTCCTTACATTGGTCATTCTCCATTTACCACTGTGTAAAATGTTTCCTGAAATCAACTATTGCATGTAGTATGATATAGTTATTGGAAAAAATTAATTCATAGGTTGAAGAACCATTGTAAGAATTAAATGAAATAAAGATAAGAAAAGTGCTCTACAATCCTTAAAGCCTGTATAAATATCCTATTATGCTACTTTATTTGGCTCTTGCACTTCCAGGATTTTTTTTACATAGTAGATGTTTGATAAATGTTGAATTAAGTTGAATTATAATGTAACTTTAAAAAAAGGCAGGACAAACCAAAACCTCCTTTATCTTGGTTAACTCTTCTAGAATATTTTTCTTCTTGGCAGGCAACTACTGCTCTTTTCCTTGTTTTTGACCAAATGGAAATATAAGGTGCAGATTACCCATTACAGATTAATCAATTTTATATTACAGATTTATACACTGCTCTCTTAATGAATTCTCCTACTGATTTTTTAGACAGCACGCATTTGAGAAAGGAAAATAGTTCAAAACAGTTCTTCCATTGCCAATTGCTTTTTAGAATTTTTATTGTGATAGCTTGACTTTAAAAAATTACTATTACTATTAATTTCTGTGCAAACTATGTTTTTCCTCCTCTTTTTTGCTTAGAATATAATGGCAAACTTTCTTATAATGAAAGAAGTTTGTACTCTAGAAAGGCGAGTAAGAGAGCAGTAGGGGCTGAATTTAATATGTCCTATCCTGAAACTAACCAGCATTTCATCTCTTTTCTCCTATTGACATGAGCTAAACATTCACAAAAGGCTAAATTTCTCTTAGTGATAACAAAGTGAACTTGAGCAGTAGGAAACCAGCAAGCCAGGAACAGCAGTCGTGCTTTCCACACTATAAGTGCTTTAAGATTGAAAATGTGGTTTTATCTCAGTGTGAGACCAATGTTAATAACTAGCCCTGTTCAAGGGAGGTTTCAAGAATTCTATAATTGAAAGTTGCCCAATCATGCATGGAAGTAACCTGACATGGGAGTAGTTCAATTCATCTTCGTCAGTATCTCACTTAAATAAGAAACATAGAGGAGGGTTATAAGTTTCCCTTATTTCCTATATTATCAAAATTGATGTCTCAACAGTGTCTGCTCTTGCGAATGAAGGTATATGCAAATGGCATTCTGATATTTTCTGATTACAAAGCCAGGTAGGCAGAAAAAGTCATTTGTGGTTAAAAGTAGAAAAAAAGTCAGAATGTTAGATTTACAATAGAACAACAATAATTTTACCTACAGTGAAGCTATCAAGTGTCATGGCTGGAAGAAATTATTTTTCTACAAGTTAAATGTTTTGATGCTGCTTTTGATTGTGTTTTGACTAAAATAATATTTTTCAGATATTTCAATATGTGTTTAATTTTCTAAGAGCCTAGACCTTATCTTTGAAATTAATCTCTGGCAAAGCAGTAAAAAGAACTTCAATAATGTTGGGAGATTTTAGTATATTTATTTAAGCTTAAGGTTTTCATTGTTTGAATACTCTGTAAACCAACTTCTACAATAGGTAATAAAAATGTTTGGTAGGAAATAGAATTCCTATTGTAACTTGTATATAGGCAATACACAATAATGATAAGGGCTAATATATATGTATCATTTAGGATTTTCAGAGTAGTTTATCTGTATCATATCACTTGCTTTTCACAACACTTGCTATAAAATAGTTGTTATTACTATTCATAGCTTACAAATTGGGGAACTGAAACATAGGAAAGTTAAATGAATTGTAGGGCTCAAGTCTAGTTCCTCTTCATCTCAGATCCACTACTGATACACCATATCATACCAATTGTCTGGATAACTCTCCAATCCATACTGTTTCAGTGTGAGGAGTTATATACTGCTTTTAATTGTGAGGATTTATCTCCTGCTTTTAATTTTTTTAGAGATAACCTTAAGTAAACAATAGACCAGAGACAATCTCAGCTAATAGATCTTTATTATATATTTGGTCTTTTCTAATCTATTAAATAAAATGGAAATCTGTATCCTATGTATGCATATTGGTAGATATCTGACAGACAGATGCTAATGAATAACCGACCTTTCCTGGATCAAATAATTACTATACTGTCTTTCAATCTTTTGAGTTTCTCCTACTCTAGCCATTAAAATAATTCTAGATTAGTCTCAATAGACATGGAATTTCTAAGATGGGTAAATTCAAGGTGGGTTTGCTCAGCTCAGTTCTCAGAAATAGCAAGGCAGTCATCAAGTCCTGCCATGTTCATGTGCTTGAGCAAGAATCCAGTATCAGCTACTCAAACCTATTTCACATGCTGGTTTCCTGGCATTGTTGTTCACTTGTCCATCTGTCATGGTGTCATTCTGCCTG
>JAJPUD010000614.1:608451-619626 GCA_023553655.1 Myrmecobius fasciatus | reverse complement strand
TTCTTGTTGTGAGTAAAGTAAAACTGGACCACATGCTTTATTATAAGAGGTGACATCTGTTCACTGTTATAAGGATAATGCCATAGACAAACACTTTTGTTTTCCATTCCCTTTGAGAGAGAACAACTCAGTACATAAAAAAATTGGCTAACAAGATTTATCCAAAATGCTCTACCCATTTTGTTCAAAATCACAACTGACAGTAGTGGATCAACAGCCTGGCTCAGACTACCAGGGCATTAAGATAAGGACAAAATCCCAGATTCAGGTTGTGAGTTCAGAATGCTATTGGTCATCACTCATGTTGACCAAGGTCATAAGCAATGGATCCCATTCCATTCTCTTGTCTCTCTTTGTCTGTCTCCCTCTCTCTTTCTCTCTCTCCATCTCTCTTTGTCTCTCTGTCTCTGAGTCTCTGTCTCACAGTCTCTCTCTCTCTCCATCTCTCTCTCTCTCTGTGTCTCTCTCTGTCTCTGTCTCTCTCTGTGTCTGCTGTCTGTCTCTCTTCTGTCACACCCTGTCTCTCTCTTACACATGTACACAGACATAGACAAACACATATACATACACAATAAAACTCCATTTAATTGTTGCCCTTTATTCTATCTCTGTCACATAGAATCACTTTCTTTCTTCTAGATTCAGTCAAAGAATTATTTTTATATGGATCTATTTCTAATCTTACTCCCTGCCCTCCATCCCAAATTGATAGTATTTTTCCAAACTACTTTTTTGTTAATTACTTTATATCTATATGTATTTATTTTCTTTGCATATCTTACAGATATATTCATATTTTTAGAGGATGGGACTCTCTCCAAAAATGTAAACAAATTACTGTGATTGTTGTTGTTTGCTTTTTTGTTTTGTTTTCGCTATTATGGATAGTGGAACCACCCCACTTAGACCTGAATATCACAGTCACTGAGGTTCTTAAAGAAGTGAGAGAAATAACAATAGAAAGAAGAAAGACAGCAAAAAAAAGTTGAATTCTATTAAATACATGTAAAGGAGATGCACGATGGAGACAATAGAATGGTGAGGAAATTGAAGAACCAAGATTCAAAACTTCTTTAAAGCAGAAACTCCAGAGGTATGGGGGAAATGTCAAACCTTGCTCACTGAAAATGGTGAATGAAGAAGCATCATGAACTACTGGCTTCCATGCAAGAGCTACTCTTACTTCTATACAGAATTATTATGTGGGTCATCTATACAGAAATCCAGCATATGCTCCCTGAAGATATTAGTAGGGAATGAGAAGTCTTTGTAAAGTGACATTCAACAACATGCCACATAACATTGAAAGATATAACAGAATACTTTTATTATTCTTAAAGTTGATTTAAAAAAAACATTTTTCTTGGTTAAGCAAAATTCTGCCTTGCAGGCAAGATGTCTCTACTCCATATATCAAAATCACCTAGTACTTCTTGGAAGGTGTTACAACAAAAATAAAGCTGTTCAGTGATCCATTGATAATATATTCATTATATAAGGCATAAGCCAGGGAGATGTATGCTGACCAAAATTATTCTCTATTTTGATGCAGAACATCCAGCACAGAGTACAGGTGATAGAGGAATTCCCTTTGGATGGTGAGGTCCTCTGGATACTTCTGTTTGTGAATAGCACAATGCTGATTACATCAAGATCCAAGACACTGAAGAACTTCTGGAAAAGATCTGTTATTATATAAAGCAATTAGACCTGTTCATATATACAGAAAAAGACCAATTGGATGAATAATATCAATCACTAGATTTCGGCATGTTTCTGAATAGACACCCTATAGAGTTTGTTCAGAATTTGTGCATATGGTTATTGTTGCCTGTCCATCATTCTTGAAGAGACCCAAGACTTCAAGGAGACGATGCCATGGCATCCAAGTGAATTGGATTTAATTGAGGGAGGGCTGTGCCAGGTCACCTGCCTCATTTTCTCCTCCAGAGCCAGCTGGATCCAGTGGCAAAATACAGATTAGAAGGACTAGAATTGGCCTTGGAAGAAACAATAAGGCAAATAAGATGACTCATTATTGAAGAAAAAGAAGAAAGTGGACTTTATGTGCAGGTAGATTGATATGTATGTGTGTATATAGTCTGCCTATTAGAATGTGAGCTCTTGGAGGAAAAGGATTAATTTTACTATTTATTAATCGATCTATTTATCTATGGGTGTGTGTATGTGTGTGTGTGTGTGTGTAGTATTACTCAAGGTTTAGCACAGTACTTATATTAAGTACCTAATAAATGCTTGCTGATTTCACTTGACTTGTTGATTGATCTTAAAAGTAACTTATGACAATGATCTTTTTCTAAAATCAGTTTTTTTTCCCTCTTTCCTCTTTTCCATACTCCATGATAAATTATAGTCAACTTCACAAAGGAGTGTTTCCACATTCTCTATTCAAGGATTGGAAGAAAGCTATTTTAGTTTTCAAAAGGTCAACAGTTACATTATCAGACAACATCCTGGGACCTGAAGCAGTCTTTGCACAGGTATCTCTTGCTCATCGATGAAAATCTACCGATTTAAATGGTTGTCACTTTTTTTCCTTGAGTGATATGGTTAATAAAGTGACAATTTCAGGCTTCAATATATTATTCTGATTTTAACTCAGACAATTTTTTTTTATTGCTTAAACCCAGGAAGTAATTTGAAGAGAAAGCATAAAATAGAAGAAAGACCTCTAGTTAGGGAATCAGAGGATCTACTTTTGAATTGATCTTTGACAATTTTCTCCTGTATTTCACTTCTAAAACCAACTATCCATACTTTCAAACCCTAGAATCTATTGTTCTCTTTTTCTCAATCTCTAAGCTTCTTCAATCTTTCTGTGGTCTACAGGTCTACTGATTCAATTTTTTAAGACCAATACAAATGGTTAATTTACTAAAGAAGAGACAATTATTTGTCTGCACTGTGGTTGAATAAGTTCTCAAATATCATAAGATGTTCTTAGTCTTCTCAACAAGGTTCTGATGGGCATGGCCCCAATCTACATAAAAAAATTCAATCAGATTCCTTAGCAAAGGCATACATTTTTTTCAAAAGGCAAGCTATTTCTATATTATCTATTCTATGAATGGTAATAAGCCTCTCAGAATTCTATGAACACTGCTGCAGGCAAGTAGAACTTGGCTTAAAAGTATGAAAGAGACCAAAAGAGATTATTATTAAATTGTTTCTTTAAATTACATAACTAAAATGAATATTTTGGTAAATAAATGCCCATCCATAATCAGCAAGCACAATCATGCAGTTTTCCCAACTGTGGTCAAAACTTGATAGTTTCTCTTATTTTTGCTCGCTTGTTTGGTTTTGTTCATCAGGTAAAGTGACATAGGTTTTATTCTTAAGAAAGGTGACATAGAAATGATTATGATGTGAAAACAAATGGCATATCTAAAACTTGTTCTTAATTCAATAAACATGTATTTCCTACTAAATATAAAACATTGATAAATGCAGGGTATAGAAATTCTTACTTATAAAATGTTTATAAAACATGTAAAATATATAATATAAAATATATTATAAACATATTTCTTTATTTTCTTGAGGCTCTTATAATTACAAATGATGAAATTTTTTCCTTTAATTCTCATTGTTGTAGTCATTTTCAAGAGGCATATGTTTAGAAATGTAATGTTTGTAAATAATAGCTTTATAAAAACAAAAGATAAGAAAAGAAATACTAAAATTTATTCAAAAAATATATTTATAAGAAACAGTCCTCTTTCAGAGAGTTTACAACCTAATGGGGGAAGACAATTAAACTTGGAAGAAAATGAAACTAAAACCCTCAGGGAAAGGGATTTTTCCAAAGAGGTACTCCGAACCAGAGCATGTTATACCAAGGAGTTGAAACCAATACTAACCAACACTAATATTTCTAAATCTAAATCAAAGCACACATTTAAAATCACTTAACCTTCTTTTCTAAATCATCTTTATAATCATAGAATGAACACCAGCATTTCACCAGGCCTCTTAGAGTTTTGTTGAATGAGACCCTAAAATATGTTTGCTATTAATTTCTTACACACTGACATTATCTTGACATAAGAGACAGTGTCATACAGTAGAAATAATTCTGGACAAAGGGTCAGAGTACCTGAGTTTAGAAGCTGACTTGATTATTTACTATGTAATTTTTTAAATAAGTCATTTACTTTCTCTGAATCCCAATTTACTGTTCCACAAAATGAAGAGATTTGTCTAGATGAAATTGGTGGTCCCTTCTAGGTAAAAATTTATAATCCTAAATCTGAGTGCAGAAATAATCTCTAAAAATTGAATATATTTAGTCAATAGACTGAATTAAATTCAAAAAGAAAAAATTTTGTATACATTGTGTGTACATTACTAAAGGGAATGAGACACACAATTTTATGGAGTTTGGTCTATCTCTCTTAGTCTTTTCATTTTTTCTTTTTACTGCAATTTAAAATTTCATTATGAGAAATGTTATGATATCATTTCTCAGAGTATACAATTTAGATAAAGTTTGACTGTAGTCTAAGCTGACAAACACTTTAAAATGTCAGTTTTACTTTCCAAATATTTTAGAATTTATGTTTACCTTCTGTTGGGTGAAATCACCTCAGTTTATGAGAAGACAAATGGAACTTCTTTCATTTTTTTTGGTCATTGCATTGTGAGTGTTTTCAATCCTCAAAACAACTCACCCACAGGAATGGAATTTCTTTTGTAATTGTTACTGGTTGCCTTTAATGAGCTGTATTATTTGCAAACTTAAGCAACCTTACTATCTATTGCCATGGGTGGGTTCTTTTTAAAACAGTAGGCTTTATAAAGCATTAGTCAATTAATGGTTCTTTTCCATTTGCTATTTGTGATGACATTCATCCATTGCAATACTTTATGTATATAATGAATAAAGAGAGGAAATGCCATACATATAAATTCTCCCCTTGGGTCATGTTGTTGATGGATTTACTGGTGACAGAGGAAATTTTCTTGAAGTCAGGAGCTTGCACAAGATCCTTCTGTGGCGCAATGAAGATGAAGGCCATTTTAGCAGCAATCTGACATGGAATTGTACAGAATTTTAAAACCAGATTTCTTAACAAACATTATTTTTACCATTGAAGTTTTTTGCAACAGTCCCCAGGATGTGTTTGAGAACATGAAATGAAAGAGTCAGTATAAACTGATTGCTTGCTGAACCCAAAGAAATAAAATAGTCTGTCATCCAGACTTAAAAGAAATATAGGTATGATATTACAGGTATACAATATGCATTGAAAGTTGGTAGTCAGCAAGATCTGTCATTATTTATGCATGGGCAAAAACTTTTTTTGTGAAAAATCATTTGCTTTAATTCAAAAATTATCCTAAAATAGGGGCCAATTTCACAAGTGATCAGAAAAAGTAAAGCTGGTCAAGTGCTCTGCAAAGGATATTTCAGAAATATCATGACATTGATAGACTGAAAACAAAACAAAAATAAGTAAGATTTACTGCTATGGAAGTTATCTTTACTTTTAAGAAAACACCATCTGATTTGAAAAACTAATTTAATTTTTAAAATTAAGTGAGGCCAGACAAGGTGATGAACATCTCTAATCCATACCACTTAAGAGGCTGAGGCTGGTGGATGTATTAAGTTTGAGAGTTTTGAATTTCAATAAGGCTGAAACTAATCAAGTGCTCACATTAAATCCAGAACCAATATGGTAAGTCCCTGGGAATAAAGAACCAATAGGTAGCCTGAGGAAGGATAAATCAACCCTTGTAGGAAAGAAAGTGATCCATGCTGATCAACAGTGAGACCTATCTATGACTTTAGACTAAACAATCCAGAACGCCTTAAGAAATCTAGGTGACCCTTTTCTTTTATCTGCACTAAAAATTTCTGAGTCTTTAGAAGGGAAGTATAGGAAAGGATGCTAAATAATATAAATAATTACAAAATCACAAGACTTCAGAGTTTAGAGGAAATTTATTCACCATGTAAATCTACCTGACAAGTGATAATCGAATCTTGCTTAAAGTTTTGCAATGTAAAGTGATGATTCCCTATAAAACTTTTCTGTTACATTTTTATGTCATTCTAATGACTAGAAAATGTCCCGATCCCAGATCTTCTCAAAATCTTTGACCTGTTCTGTTCCCAATCTGAGAAGGTTTATCTCTCCTTAGAGAGCCTTGTGACTCCCCATTCCTAGGGCTTATTATATTGCTTACAAACTTAATACAAACACACAGTTTTATTCCTATGACAATTCAAAATTTTCAAGCAACCTACCAGCTTGAGCCTCTTCAATAAGAGGTATTACAAGTGTGGTACCATTACACACAGATAATTTGGTTCTTTTAAATATCTACTCTTCACTCTGAAGCAAATACAAGGGTTACTATTCTAAAACATGTAGAATACTATTAAATCTCTCCTCAATATATTTTTTGCTTTATCAGTTTACAGAATATACATACCTTTAGCTTAACTTCAACTGAATAACTGATTTTTTAAAAATGAGCTTTCTTGACATTTTATCCAGTACAGTAAATAATCCATTGAAAAAGGTGGTAGTGGACATCAGCAATCAGATCTATGTGCAAGGAAATAGTTGATATAAACCTAGGATATAGAGAATCACAAAAGATAGATTGGAAAATTTGGATTACATAAACTTTAATTATATGCACAAACAAAACAAATGCAGCTATAATTAAAAGAAAAACAGATACATGGGAGACTTTTTCAATTTTATTTTTAATTTATAGAATAAGAAAGCATTTCTAAAACAGGGTATAATAAAAAGATGTTTGCATATAAAACTGTAAATCTACTATGCACAACTTACTATGTCTTTCAAATATCCAACAAAATTATTGTGTACATTTTTCTACCTTTCCAATCCCCTTCCCTAATGTAGAGGGCCACAGATAGTGGGGAACCCTGAGCAAGGAAAAAGACCCATTAGTCCTGTAAAAGGAACTGCTGTCTGTTTTGGCCCATTCCCCCTAGGGACATGCCAACCTTCCTAAGAAGACAGGGGGCATGACAACTTATATTGTAATTAAAGCAGAGTTATACTGTGTTGTGTTGTGATATGGTATTATATCTAGTAGATCAAGCTTCTGCCTTTTTGTTTTCAGAGTTGTTATTTATTTGTTTTCAGTTTCTGATTTTTTTTGAGGCAATTTGTGTCAAGTGACTTACCCAGGGTCATGCAGCTAGTAAGTATTAAATTTCTGAAGTCACATTTGAACTCAGGGGAAGGGAAGATGGAAATTAGTTAGACTTTTATTTTGCTAGTCATGTGACTCATTAATACAATGGCCAATTGCAATTCCAGAAGACCCATGGTGAAATATATTTAACTCCAGAGTCTTCATCTTCAATTGCCTGAGAACATCAGGCTTTAGAGGAGTATCTGTCTATTTTCTTTAAATCAGAAGTAAAAATGAGAGAAACCTTTGACTATTAGCACATAGATATTATACCATTCTTATTTCTCCTAACAGGGAAACTCATGATCATCACCATGACCGTCTATGATGATATTCTGCAATGATGCACTTCAGAGAAATAATGATAGAGGTTTAGCTTTGGAATTTTAAAAACCTGGGTTCAGATCCTATCTCTGACATTCACAATCTATAGGACCCTGAACAAGTCATTTGAACTCTTATTTAGGCAGATTGATGACATGTTTTCTTTATTCAGAGAAATAAAGCACTAAAAATAATATAATATCTATTAGCACATCAGTTTCAATGGTTTCTCTTAATTCCCTTATGATAAAGAAAATATATAGGTGCAACCTTATATATAAAGTTTCCCAGCTGGGACTATATAAAGTTTCCAATAATAATAATTATTATTATTATTAGTTCTGATATGTTCTTGCATACAATGGAAAAGGACAATATAATAGATAGGAAATTTATACAAATATGCCGTAATGCCTTCAATCAATCAACAAACATTTCTAAATGTCAGTAGACACTTCAAGTACTGTAGTAGGCACTAAGTACACAAAGACAAAAGCAAAATAGTTTTCAAGGAGCTTATAAATCTAGCAAGGAAAAATAGCATATATTTATATTGATAAATCCAGAGGAGATACAAAATAGTTTCGATGATAAACTTTAAAGATTTGGTTCAAGGAAAAGGAAATATTTCATGTTATATATGAGTTAAGACTTGAAAAAATAGATATTATAAGAGGGAAAGGTGAGGAGTAGGGTGCATTTCAGAACTGAAAATGCACCACCATTTCGGTGGTCTATCAGCAAAAAAGTACATGCATATGGGAAAACCAGTTCCATGTGTAAGAAACAAAGCCATTTTGTCTGAATGTAGAATTCATGAAGGGAAATGCTCTATGAATAAGGCTTTTAAAAAGTTGATTGAGATCAGATTGTAAAAGACTTTAAATGCAAAATAACGTTTAGATTTGATTCTCGAAATAATAGGGATCCCATGAAATTTATTTGAGTTGGGAGGTAATATGGTCAACCTAAACTTTAGTAAAAATCCCTTTGGCAGCTATATGGAGGATGGATGTGGAATGGGATAGGAATTGAAGCAGAGATAGTAATTAGAAAATCAATTAAGACGCTGTTGATAAAATCCAACATCCATTCCTATTAAAAACATTAGAGAGTATAGGAATTAATGGACTTTTCCTTAAAATAGTCGGTAGCATCTATTTAAAACCATCAGCTAGCATCATATGTAATGGTGATAAACTGGAACCATTCCCAATAAGATCAGGGGTGAAACAAGTTTGCCCACTATCACCAGTACTGTTCAATATTGTATTAGAAATGCTAGCCTTGGGAATAAGACAAGAAAAAGAGATTAAAGGAATTAGAGTAGATCATGAGGAAACCAAATTATCACTCTTTGCAGATGATATGATGGTCTACTTAGAGAACCCTAGAGAATCAACTAAAAAACTATTAGAATTAATCCAAAACTTTAGCAAAGTTGCAGGATACAAAATAAATCCACATAAATCATCAGCATTTTTATACATCACCAACAAAATGCAACAGCAAGAGATACAAAGAGAAATTCCATTCAAATTAACTATCGATAGTATAAAATATTTGGGAATATATCTGCCAAGGGAAAGTCAGGATCTATATGAGCAAAACTACAAAACACTCTCCACACAAATAAAGTCAGATCTAAACAATTGGAAAAACATCAAGTGCTCTTGGATAGGTCGAGCGAATATAATAAAGATGGCAATACTACCTAAACTAATCTATTTAGTGCTATACCAATCAAACTCCCAAGAGATTATTTAACTGAACTAGAAAAAATAACAACAAAATTCATCTGGAAAAACAAAAGGTCAAGAATTTCAAGGGAATTAATGAAAAAAAATGCAAATGAGGGTGGCCTAACTGCACCAGATCTAAAACTATATTATAAAGCAGTGGTCACCAAAACCATTTGGTACTGGATAAGAAATAGAGTAGTGGATCAGTGGAATAGCTTAGGTTCACAGAACAAAATACTCAATGACAAATGTAATCTAGTGTTTGATAAACCCAAAGACCCCAATTTTGGGGATAAAAACTCACTATTTGACAAAAACTGCTGGGATAATTGAAAACTAGTCTGGAAGAAATTAGGCATTGACCCACACCTAACACCATATACCAAGATAAGGTCAAAATGGATTTATGATCTAGGCATAAAGAATGATATTATAAACAAATTAGAACAATGTAGGATGGTCTACCTCTCAGACCTGTGGAGGGGGAAGGAATTTGTGACCAAAGAAGAACTAGAGGTCATCATTAATCACAAAATATATAAGTTTGACTATATCAAGTTAAAACGTTTTTGTACAAACAAAATGAATGCAGACAAGATTAGAAGGGTAGCAGTAAACTGGGAAAATATTTTTACATCCAAAGGTTCTGATAAAGGCCTCATTTCTAAAATATATAGAGAATTGACTCAAATATATAAGAATTCAAGCCATTCTCCAATTGACAAATGGTCAAAAGATATGAACAGACAATTTTCAGACGAAGAAATTGAAACTATTTCCGGTCACATGAAAAGGTGCTCCAAGTCACTATTGATCAGAGAAATGCAAATTAAGACAACTCTGAGATGCCACTACACACCTGTCAGATTGGCTAAAATGACAGGAAATTATAATGATAACTGTTGGAGGGGATGTGGGAAAACTGGGACACTGATACATTGTTAGTGGAACTGTGAACGGATCCAACCATTCTGGAGAGCAATTTAGAGCTATGCTCAAAAAGTTATCAAACAGTGCATACCCTTTGACCCAGCAGTGTTTCTATTGGGCCTATATCCCAAAGAGATTTTAAAGGAGGGAAAGGGACCCACATGTGCAAAAATGTTTGTGGCAGCCCTTTTTGTAGTGGCAAGAAACTGGAAATTGAAAAGATGCCCATCAATTGGAGAATGGGTGAATAAATTATGGTATATGAATGTTATGGAATATTATTGTTCTGTAAGAAATGACCAAGGGGGGGGGGGGCGGAGCCAAGATGGCAAACTGCTGACAGCTTTCTCTGTGAACTCCCGGGACATTCCCTCAAACCCAGACAAAGTAAGCCTTCCAACTGGTTTCTAAGTGAGAGCACCTCCAAGCATTCGGACTACAATGCACTTCTATCAAAGATCTACCGTGAAAGAACTCCAGAGAAGGTTAGCCTCAGGGGAAATCGGCCGCTGGTCGCAATCAGACTCTAGCCGGGGCGGAAGTCAGGACTGCGATAGAGGGGCGGATTTTGGGCACCCAGGAAGCCCCTGGGAGACGCCTGGACCACTTTGCTCTGCTTGCAGGTGGGTGCTTTGGCAGATCTGCCTTTGGTAAAGGGTGGATCGAGAGCAGCTGAAAACGTGGTCCTAGTGCGAATCTAGCCCAACCAGCCTCAGACCAGAAGTCAACTAGGCAAACTGCCCCAGGGCAAATACAAATTGTTGCAGTTTTCTCTGCTTTTGACCAATATCCCCACATTAAATCATGAGCAAGAAGCAGAAGAGAGCTCTCACCACAGAAAGCTTTTACGGAGAAATAATAGAACAATCCCCAGATCCTGACATTATGAAAACAATCCCAGATGAAGCCACAAAGGCAGACATAAATTGGTCTCCCTTTCAGAAGGCTTACCTGGATGATTGCATTAAGAATC
>JAJPUD010000614.1:587296-603451 GCA_023553655.1 Myrmecobius fasciatus | reverse complement strand
TGTGAATATTTCCATGCATTTTGTTTTCCTTCTTAGGTTGTTTTTTTCTTCTTCTCTTTCTAGATCTGATGTTTCTTGTGCAGTAAGATAACTGTATAGATATGTATACATGTATTGTATTTGTCATATAATTTATCCTATCTAGCATGTATTAGATTACCTGTCATCTAGGGGTGGGGGGTGGGGGGAAGGAAAGGAAAAGCTTGGGAAAAAAATAAAAATGAATGTACCTCCAAAAAGAAAAATAAAGTTTAAAAATAGGAAAAAAAAAGATGCTGTTGAAATAGACCAGATGAAAGACCATGAGAACCAAACTAAGGTGGTGAATAAAGAAAGGAAGAGAAATATGATCAATGTATTATAAAGGTAAAAATGAAAACATTTGACAACTAATTAAATATTAGTAATCAAGGAAGATGAAAAGTAGATGACAAGACTAAGCCTGTGAATCTGATAAAGAGATAATAGTAATACCATTGAAGAAAGTTGGAATAAGAGTAAATTTTGAAGGAAAGATACTTATTGTGCTAAACTCAAATAGAATTGGTGATTTGGAATGGGAGATCCAGAAAAAAAAAAGGGCAGGGGTAAATATGTAGACCAACAGTTCTCAAATGCTCAAATATTTCTATTTTTAAAAAGCAATTTAAGGTTCATAGTTACATCACCATATGTTACATGGGCAAATAATGATGTTAATGGAATCAATTATAAAATCAAAACCCAAGAGTTCAAACCACTTTACAAATTGGTGTTCTCTAGGCGTGGTGACAGCAGATAGAGTTCCATTACCTGCTCTTGCTTCTTTATGCAGAGTCAAGTTAACTATATAAGTTCACTTAGAGTTTATGTGTTATTCTGAATCTATGTTCTTTCCACTGATTTGTGGGTATAGATTGTTACTGAAGTGCAAATAGCTGAGGGCATATATGATACTTTGGACAGTTTTTTGAGTGTATGTTACCATTATTTTTAGCAGGACTTAGAAAGTAACCAATGATATAATAATTCTTTAATTAGTTAAACATTTGTCTTCACATCAGAAAAGATACTTGTCATGATCTTTGGAGTATCTTCTAGGAGACATTTAAGCTTATTAAGTTTTGTTTAGTCCTATTCAACTGATTCAAGCGTAAGTTGATAAAATACATAAAATTTTTGCCTCCGAAGATTTCTCAATTATATACAAAATGCCAGGTCATTATTTAGCAGACATATTTAACTTTTATCATTGAATGTGAAATTAAAAACAAATAACAAACTTTGATAATTCTCTTTCTTCATCATCAAAGTAGTTATAAAACATTAATTGAATTCAAATGACCAATTTTGGATATATTACATTTTATAAATTGGATCTAATCTATGATGAGATATTTTTGCTCTCTAGAAGTAATAATTATGATTAATTTTTCAAACCATGGACATTATAATTCTTCTAAATTACTGAAAATAATTTTACATATGGTAGTTAATAGTAAGTGATTCATAATTTATCTAAATTTCAAATTGTTCCTAATTTGATGTTTCATCATTATAATTGTGTGTTATTTAATTGATAATTATAACAAAGGAAAATTTCAGTGAAACAAATGTACAATCTGTAAACACTTAATTAGATTAGTAAACAAGGTATTCGTATAAATTCTACCCAAACACCTGAAGTAATTAAAAAATGATCAAAATCTACTCCAGCAGTAACCATTGAATAGTTAGTTTGTAATTACTATTCTCCAAAAAAAAATCAAAGGGATTTCATCTATCCTGATTGTAATTTGCATATAGATTTAGTAAATTTAACTAAAGCCCCAAAGGTGTTAATTATAGGCCTCTGTATGTCCCTCTTGTACTAATCTGCCTTTGGTCTTTGATAATAAGTTGACATTGTGTCACAGAATTAGTACCCTTTTTTTTAGCACTACAATCCTAAATCACTATATTAAATCACAGGGTATGTAATTTCTTTCAATTATTTATAAAATTAGGACTGCTTCTAATTCCATCATGTGAACAATGCAGAACTAATTATGAATCAATAAAAAAGTGCTTTAAATTAGTTCTTAAATTGATAGAGGTAGCCTAATAGCCATGGTGAATTTTAAACCTTTATACTTGCAAATGATATTTCCTACAGCAACACACAAATGAATAAAACATTTTCTATAGGCATTAAATTTGAAAAGTATTATCCCATTCATTAATTGTAATATTATAATTTTTAATATTTTAATTATAATAAACAAGTATTTGATCAATGAAAATCAGCCTGGCTCAAAGAATAAAATACTAATCTCATTTGGAAAAACAGAACACATTTCAGTTTTATGGTAGTGGTATGGAAAAGATGTTTAATTTGAAATCATTGGGCATGGGTCCAAATCTTAATTTTTTCACTTATTATTACCTGTGAGATTTAGGGCAAGACATTTCAACTCTCTGAGCCCAATTTTTCCCATTTGTAAAGTGAGACATTTCATCCCAACATCGCTGAAATCGCTTATAACTCAAAATCCATGACCCTATTTCATGAGATTATGGCCGCAGAAAAATTAATACATTTCATTCATGAGACAAGAGAAACTTCATTATGTAATCAAAAGTCAATTCCATTTCAGGATATAAGGTGGAAGAATTTATCATGTAGAATTTACTATCTTGAAACAGGGTAAAGAGAAATGCATGGAATTCTCCCAATTGTCCTCATTTCCTCTTTTAAAAAGCACTATTATAATAATCATTTACATCATTAGGCTTATAGAGTTAAAGAGAGAAGCAGTATTAGAAGCCATCTAACCCAGCTTTCTCATTTCACAATCGAGTAAACTAAGACACAAGAAAGGTAACTTGCTCTTTCACTATAATCATCATAATAATCATTATCCAGTTGTTTTTTTTTTTTGCAAGCCACTCAAGATATGATAGAGAGTCATTCAACAATGGCACAACTAGAAAGCAGTTTATAGAATAAGGGATAAGGATAAGAATAAAGACTACAACAATAATTTCACTGGGAATTTCAAGGGAATTCTTAATGGAGGAAATTATTTTTCCCAGTGCAATTCTGAACCTTCTTCATAACTTATAGTCATAAGAATTGCTTAGGAATTACCTTAAAAAAATCAGGTAATTTGTTTAGGATCCTATAAGATCCCATTTTCCAGATTAAGAAAAAAATAAGGTTCAAAGAAGATAAGTGATTTGATCAGGAACCCATAGCTAGTATTTGAAACAGAATTCAAATGAATATTTCTGATTCTAAATCCAGTGTGGATGCAGTGACAGAGACAAAAGAAAAGATTAAGTTCTGATGCTGTTTAGAATATCGTAACTCTAGAATGTCTGGGACATGAAATTAGACCTGAAAAATCAGGAAATGTGAGCAAGGAAAAAAAAATCCATTTTTATCTCTTTCTCTCAGCCAATAAGGAAGCTTTATAATGACATGGGTTGTCTGTGGTACAATTCTTTAAAGTAATTAGATTGCTAAATTTACATCCCCCTTTTAAGGAAGAACATTTGGGCATATTGAAATATTTTATATCACCTCAGGAGCGAAATATTCAACCAGATACACACAAGTCAACTTCAAGCCTCACAGGGTCACTCTGTCTTATATCAAACTTTGTTGACCACAATAATTCTAAGAACTACAATTAAATCATGGGAAATGTTCTAGCAGAATTTATGTATTTAAAATTCTTTTCAAAATATATTTTGTTACTATAGGCTTAGACCTAGAACTGGAAAAACCTTAGAGTCCACTCAGGTGAATGCTCTCATTTTACAATGAGGAAATTGAGGATAAGTGACTTTTTCCAAGATTACTCTTGACTAAAAAAAAACAAAACAAAACCCAGCAACATTTCCACTGCATCCTATTGCCTCACCTAGCAAATTAACTGATGCAAATTAATTTCCTTAGACTAACTACAAAGGTTAAAGGTCTTTTTGAGTTGACTGAATTTGCTGATTATTAAGTAAAACATGATGCATTTTAATAAAAAAGTCAACACTACCCATATCCTTATAATTAAAGATGTTTTTATAGACAAAGTCAATTTTGAGGACACTTTAGGTGGTTTTATATTGTTTTATGGGAACACTGATGAATCCTGAATTTTTCCTAGAAGAGTCCCTCATGAATAAAGCAAATTACTTAATCATCATTCCTTTCTCGGGTGCTCTTTGAAGATTCTAGAATTAGAATTTATATTTAATCCATATACTGCCTAGTCAGTCCAGTCAGCAAACATTTATTAAATGCTTACTATGTGCCAGGCACTGTTCTAAGTTCTGAAGATAAAAATAAAGGCTAAAACAAGTTTCCTGCCCTTGAGGAGCTATTCTAATTGAGTAGACATCGCATAAATAACTATGTACATAAAAGTCACATAAAGAATAGATATAAATTAATCTGAAGGGAAAAGGCATTAACATCTGGGGGATTGGTAAAAGCATCTTAGAGAGTTGCCTTTGAACATGGACTGAAAGAAAGCCAAGGAAGCAAAAAGGTGAAAGGGCAGAACATCCCAAGTATAGAAAATAATCCATTCAAAGGCACTGAAATGTGAGATGGAGTTTTAAATTAGATGAATTCAATAGAGGGGGTAAAGAGAAGGAAAATGCAAAAAAACTGGAAAAGTAGGAAAGGGTCAAATATCAAAGAGATTTAAATGGTTAACAATGTCACCTACTAAAAATTAAAAATGTCTGCTTAACTATCCTGTTTTTAAAGTGTTTTGTTCTTTATTTAGTAGAGGTAAGTATGTAAAAAGAAAAAAATCATCAGTTTGGGTGGGACAAAGGTATTAGAATTTAGGTTAGCTGTATTCACTTAATCATTCTTCTGAAAGCTTCACTCCAGACTCTCCAGACCTCTTTTTCTACTATTTTCCAACCTTATCATCATGAAATTTCACTTTACCCCTACAACTCTTCCTCTGATGGATCATTCTCAAAATCCTTCAATATTAAGGGAGGACCCAAGCAAGTCATATTTACATTTTTTTCCATTTGGTCTCTACTTTTGAGTCTCTGACCTGCCTTGTTCATCATGCCCCATCATGGTATCTTCTTTTTCCTAATCTCTACCCTACATTTCAGTTTTATTTAATGTGTTGTTTTCCCCTATTGAAATGGAATTTTCTTAATGGCAGCAACCATCACTTTTTGTTTCCAATTGTGCTCCTAGTATTTAGCACAGGGTATCCCACATCTTAAGGGCTCTATAAACACTTATTGACTTCAGTTTTTATTCACTTGTATTTCTGATGCCTTGACTTTATGTAAAATTAAAGAACTAAGCTTACATTTTCAGAATATCTATAATTACCTAAATTCAATTATATGCTGATTTATAATTCAATGGTCCATTATTTAATTAATTTGGTCTTTTCCTTTCTTTGGTACATCCCATCATTTTCAACCTCTATAACTTTTATTTATGTCTTTCTGTAAATTTCCCAGAGAAGATCCATTCAAAAGGCTGGAAGCTTTCTCTCTTCTTTTGTTGTTTTGTTTTCTAATTAAATTTCATATGCACAGATACAATATTTGGATTATTCACTTGCTCCTGACCTGCTTCCATTTCCAGGCACACAAGTCTTTGATTTTGTTTCATTAAATTTCTTTCCTGCAAGTCAGTGTTAGCAACATACTATAACATTAACTTATGTTATTTGTCTTTCCATTCCATCAAGATTCCAGATTATTATATGCAATCATTTGGACAATTGATTAGGTCAATATATTTGTCTTTTATCTTGAATAAATACAACACCTAGATGATAAATTGATTGCAAAAACTTCTTTAGTGTGGTGATTCATTGTATTTCAGGAATTTGCTCCTTAAAAATAGGTTCTTTCAAAAGAATCAATTAAAATTATTTATAGATAATTGAAGGAATCATATGGAATAATAAATATTAAAAAAATAATTAAATGCAACTTTTAAAGCCCTTTTATATTTCAAAGAGATAGTTATTCTGCTGGTCAAGACAAAAATTCTTCTATCATCCCTTTCTTCAAGCTTCATGGAATTAAGACTTAAAAAGATTCACTAGACAAAACTATGACTGACAAGGTAGCTTTTCTCTCCTGAATGAAAGAAAGGGAACAAATCTCTTGAGAGATGTAAGACAGTAGAGTAAAAGGTATATATTTAAAAAGGTTTGAGTGAACTGAGAGCTTGAGTAGATAAGCAAAAGCTGACATAGTCAGATAACTACAACCAAGTAATTCAAGAACCCTGGAAGTTGCCAGGGGAATTCAATATGTGTTCCATGAAATAAAGTCTTTTCCAACTTTTTCTACACTTCATCCAACCTGTCCAATAACTGAACAACATGAGTCATAAAACATAAATATTTTATCCAAAAAGGCACTTTTTCTCTACACAATATTCAAAATTCCAACTGAAAAGGGGTAATCTTTTAATGGAAAGGATTGCAAAACCAATCCATTTAAGCGATATTTGAGGGTAATTTTAATTGTACAAGAGTATTGATTTACATGCTGAATTCAGAACTTAATACCCACTTAATAGGTAGAAGCATTATATACGTCAATCTTGCTCGATAGCATCATGGAGGATCTCTAGCATAGAGGCCAAAGGGGAGAAGAATTTCACAGAAATAATAAGGCTCCCTGGATCCTTACATTCATGTATGAATCATACCAGTTGTATCTATATGAGGTCAAGGGGTATTTATCTGTGGTCCTTTGTGAATAGTAAAATCAAAAATGAAGGTTGACTTACTGTCTCAGTTACATCATCCTCCTGGACCCTGATCAAAATCAATTATGTGATTGATTCAATCTCTGGCTCAAACTACCTCCTTTTGTACTTCTCCCTTTCTTTCCTAGAGACTACCATTCACTAGTTTCTCTTCCCCAACATTTTTTAAGTAAGCAATTTGATCAGATTAGATAAAAAGATAAAATGACAAAAGAAGCTTCTTAAGAGAAGGAAGAGATTACTATATAGTCCTCCAAATCAACCCAGGAGGCAAAAAAAATCAAATGGAGCAGTGTCAATACATCAATGTATAAACCAAGGGTTTACAATCACCATCATAAGACACCCCATTATACTACAAGCTCTATAATACCACAGGACTTCCTCAGTGAGATACAAGACTGCTCAAAAATGTTCAAGTTAATACTACATCTGAAGGAAATACAACAATAAAATGCATAAATCTTATTGTGAAGACATTTAACTATTTGAATTAGTAAACCAATACTAACCATGTCATTTCTCCCTACCATTCAAAAGAAATTATAGGAGTTAGGGAAGAACTGAGCCAATTTCGATTGAATTCGCATTGTTGAAATACTACTATTGATGTCAGCTGTAGCAGAGTTGGTTAGCTTTAGAGAGATTCAAAGCAGTTCAACTACATGATTAAAGTGTTAGAAAGTAATCCTTAGGCAGAAAAGCTAAGGGAATTGGGATTATTTAGTCTAGAGAAGAATATGAAGGAATATTATACAGGGAATGGTGACCAGCTGTTCTCCATTTTCACTGACTGACACATGTAATGAAATGTGGGAGGGTATGTGCTAAAAGTGAATGTACAAAGAGAACTAGAATATCTTTAAATATGCACTTTCTGACTTTGGGGAAATTGAGCTCTCAGCTTTAAATTATACTGGAGAATTGTGATGACTATTTCCTGTGGACATGATAGAAAAATTATAATGGAAATAGCATTATTAGATTAGCGAGATATTTTGGGATACATATCTGTGTTTAATGAATTCTATTCATATTAAAGATTCCAAGGAAATATAAAATCTATTAATCAAAGCATACTTATATTACAAAATAACTCAATAATAATAAAACTTTTCCTTCCGACATAATTATGCAAGTATATTTTTAAAAATATACCAGGTAGAATTTTTTTATTATAATTGCATAAGAATGTCCCCCAGAATATGACTTATAGCCAAACTTCATGAGTATAAAATAGTGCACAAAAGAATTAATGAATATTTATACAAAATTGGATATTTCCCCAATTAACAAAATCAAGTACTAGGATGACATAATTTTAAATTAATGTACGTTTTGGATTTTTCTTTTGTTCTTCATGAAACCTGTATTTGACCTATAAATTGAATTTTTATAAATCAAATATTTTAAATGTCTTATCAGAGCTCTCAAACTTAAAAGGAACCCTTGTTATGAAATAAAGCAAATGATTCTATGTAATGTAACTACTCTCTAATTTAAGGACAGTAGGAGTAAGGGATTTGGGAATGGTTTGTTTAAAGATAAGAAGATTCAGGAAGGATAAGCTTGATACCAGTATTCAAGTACCTCAAGGGTTGACAGATGCAAAAATGATTAGAATTCTTTTGTTCAGCTGAGGAGAGCATAACTAGAAACAAGAACTAGAAATCACATAGGTTAATGTAGAATTTAAGTAAAGAAGGAAAATTTTTCTATCCAAAAGTAAAATCAGTATACCTCTAATTCTTCATGCAAAGATTCCTTTCCAGATATATTTTAAAGGGAATTCTTATTCAACAAAAATTGGATTAGATTAACTCCCAATTATAAGCTTTTTTTATTGTGTTGGAAAAAGTACACTGGGCTGGAAATCAACAGGACTGGCTTTTGTTTCTGTCATTAGCTAAGATGGGGAATTTAGAATGTTAGTTGGAAGGAAGGAAGGGAGGAAGGAAGGAAGAAAGGGAGGGAGAGAAGAGAGAAGAAAGAAGGAAGGAAGGAAGGAAGGAAGGAAGGAAGGAAGGAAGGAAGGAAGGAAGGAAAGAAGGAAGGAAGGAAGGAAAGAAGGAAGGAAGGAAGGAAAGAAGGAAAGAAAAGAGAAGGAAAGAAGATAAGAGAAGAGAAGAAAGGAAAGAAAAAAGGAGGGAAAGAATTCTTTGCCACCACAAATAGAACTGCTATAAATATTTTTATATATAGATTCTTTCCCTTTTTCTTCTATCTCTGAGTAATATACTCTTAGCACAAGCCAATAGTAGTGTTGTTGGGTTAAAGGGCATACACAGTTTTATTGTTCTTTTGGCATAGTTCCAAATTGTTCACCAGAATGGTTGCAGCTGCTCAAAATTGAACCAGCAAGGTTTTTTACTTATTTTTTAAAGTATTTCCTTTTTTATTAATAGTATTTTATATTTTACAATTGCATGTAAAGATAGTTTTCAATAGTCGTGTTTGTAAAATTTTTGGCTTCCAGATTTTTCTCCTTTCCTGCCTTTCCTCCTCCTCCCCAAGTAATCTGCTATAGGTTATACATGTTACATATATTTTCATATTAATAATATTGTGAAATAAGACTCAGTACAAAGGAAAAAGCACAAGAAATAAAAAATAGTAAAAATAATTGCTTTGATCTGCATTTAGACTCCATAATTCTTTCTCTTTACATGGTCAGCATTTTCTATTATGAATTCCTTTTTTTTTTTTTTTTTTTTTTTTTTGCTTTTTGCTGAGGCAATTGGGGTTAAGTGACTTGCCCAGGGTCACACAGCTAGGAAGTATCTGAGACCAGATTTGAACTCAGGTCTTCCTGAGTTCAGAGCTGGTGCTCTAACCACTGCGCCACCTAGTTGCCCCCGCATTATGAATTCCTTGAAATCATCTTGGATCACTGAAAGCCTTTCACAGTTGATCATTGCACAATTCTGCTGTTACTATTTACAGCGTTTTGGTTCAGCTCCCTTCATTCAGCATTAGTTGATGCAAGTCTCTCCAGTTGTTGTTTTTTTCTTTTTTTCCGAAATCTGCCTGCACATCATTTCTTATAGCACAATAGTACTCCATTGCATTCATCTACTACAACTCCTTCAGCCATTCCCCAATTGATACTTATCTTCTCAATTTCCAATTCTCTACTATCACGAAAAGAGCTGCTATAAATTTTGTGAGTATATTTGGGTCCGTTTCCCTTTTTTAATCATCTCTATGGGATACAGACTTAGTAGCAGTATTACTGCATCAGAGAATATGCATAGTTTCTAATTCTTTTTCCAGAATGCTTGGGTCAGTTCACAACTCCACCAACAATGTATTAGTTTTCCAATTTTCCCACATCTCCAAAAATCACCATTTTCCTTTTCTGTCATATTAATCAGATATGTGTGAGGTAGTATCTAAGAGTTTCAACCAGCCACTTTATTACTGAACTTATTTTCCTTCACCCCATTTCCAGCATTTCTCATTTCTGATAGGAGTGAACTAGTAACTCAGAGTTGTTCTAATTTGAAATTCTCTAATCAGGAGTGATATTTCTTCTGAAAACTGCCTGTTCATATCCTTTGATCATTTGATCAATTGGAAAATTGCCTTTATTTTTATAAATTTAAATCAACTTCCTATACATTTGAGAAATTAGGTCTTTAACAGAGAAATTTACTGTATTTTATATTATTTCATAATCTATAGTATCTTTTAGCAAAATGTAATTTCCCTGGTTATCTCTTTTTAATTAGATCTATTTTTGATTTTTCTTTATCTGAGATCATAAAAGCTACCATTGCTATTTTTTTAATTCTGCTGAAGCTTATTAGATTCTGCTGCAGCCCTTTATTTTAACATTGTGTCTTTCTGTTATAATTGTATATTTTGTAAACAACATGCCCTTGGATTCTGGTTTCCAATCTATTCTGCTATCTGCTTCTGTTGTATGGATGAACTCATCCTATTCACATTCAGTTATCATTACTAAGAATGTCTTTTCCTCTATCCTATTTTCTTTTAATTATCATTTCTCTTTATTTATCCTGACCTTCTTCAAAAGTCTATTTTCTGAGGCAGCTAGGGGCCACAGTGGTTAGAGCACCAGCCGTGAAGTCAGGAGGACCTGAGTTCAAATTTGGTCTCAGACACTTAATATTCCCCAGCTGTGTGACCCTGGGCAAGTCACTTAACCTCAATTGCTTCAGCAAAAGGCAAGCAAAAAAAAGTCTATTTTTTTCTGACCATTGCCTCCCATAATCCATCCTCCTCTTTATAACCCTCAATCTCTAATTTTCTTCCCCCCTTATTTCCCTATTGTGTAAAATAGATTTCTATGACAACTGTGTGTGTGGATTCTTCCCTTATTGAACAAATTCCAATGACACTGAGGTTCAAACATTGACTGATATTACACCCTCATCTTTCCTTCTATTACCTCTTTTTTATGGAAAAACTTTCCCCATTTTACCTCTCTCTTTCCCCTTCTTTCAATGAATGTCTCTTTCTCACATCTTTATTTTTGCAAGGGAGGGAGAGATTATCCTAACATAATCAACTCACACTTCGGTCCTTTGTCTTTCTCATTTCCCTAATAATGGTAAAGTTCAAATATCTTCCCAAATGTGAATGCAAATAGTTTAATTTTATTGGATTTCATTTGATTATTCTTTCATGTTTACTTTTTATATTAAAATATGCTTTTTATAAAGTCTTGTGTTTGAAAGTCATATTTTCAATTCAGCTACAGGCTTTCCATAAGGAATACTTAAAAGTTTTCTATTTCATTAAATATCTTTTTCCCTGAGGGATTGTATTCAGTTTTTCTGGTCAGATTTTTTTGGTTGTAATTCCAGAATATTATATTCCAAGTCTTCTGCTCCTTTAATATGAAAGCAGCTAAGTTTTGTGTGATTATGACTATGACTTCAAAATATTTGGATTGTTTTTTGAAATATGATTTTCTATACTCTTTTGTTTATAATTTTTAAATAATCCAATAATTCTTATAGTATCTCTGTACTATAAATATAAATATACATAAATATAAATGTACAAATAGGTCATTTGCTTTACCAAAGAGATATTACATATTTTTTTTCAATTTTTTTCACCCTTTTGAATTTATTTTATTATTTTTGATGGCTCATTTAGTAATTAGTTTCTATTTGCAAAGTCTAATTGTAAAAAATTATTTTCTTAAGTGAGCTTTCATACTTCTTTTCCTTTTTGAACAATTCTACTTTTTAAGGAGTTCTTTTCTTTAGTGAATTTTTTCTGCCTTTTTTTTTGTCCATCTGTGTAATTCTGTTTAAGGTTACTTTCTTTACTAATTTTTGTGCTTCTTTTTCCAAGGTGCTAGTTTCTTTTCCTGATTTTCTCATATCACTGTTATCACTTTTCCCTGTTTTTTTTTTTTTTTTTTTTTTTACCATTCTTATTTCTTTAATGCTTTCAGTAATCCATGCTGATCTTAGGACCAATTAGCATTTTTCTTTGAGTTTTTTTCTTGTAACTGTTTTCATAGTTTTCTTCTTCTGATAACTCTTCTCTGCCACCATAGTAACATTTTGTGGTCAAGTTCTTTTTGTTGCTGTTGTTTGCTCATTTTTCAATACTATTTCTTGATGTTAACTTTATATTAAAGTTGAGCTCTATCCTGCTGGAAATGAGACAGCACTGTTCCAAGCTTCAGGATTTTTCATTTTACTGTTTTCAAAGCAAATTCTGGAGGCCTACAAGTTTTTAATTATTCCAAAGTGTTTTCATAAGAGGAAAATTGTAGTTACTGTTCTCCTGGCCTGCACTCTGACATTTACCCAGGAAGGGTCTTTACCCCAATGTAGCTTCACACTAGTTGCCCCTTGAACTGTGGCCAGGTCCCCTGCTCTATTTTGACCAACCTCAAGTACTTCTTTCTGCCTTGAAAATATGACCTAGGAGTTTGTTTGAGCAGTAGAGCTGCCAATCAGTGCCAGCTCTATCCAATGCCCATAAAGTGTTTCCTATAATATTTTTCTAACTAGTTGTCCAACTCCCTTACCATTTCTAGTAAGGAAGCTGCTGCTACTGCTACTTGCACTGTCAAAAACACCTATATTTTTTAATGTTTTCCTAAGATGAAGTATCTTACTTTGTGCAGTAATTTTCTAAGAATTTCATTATGAAAGAGGAAAAAAAAGATGGTCTATGAATACAGCCAATAGCAATTCTAGGCAATTCCATATTGTGCAAATTACAAGCGTGAAATGCAATAGTCAAATATAATATTAGGAACAATGCAATTGCCTTCTAACAGCAATTAAAAATGGTATTCTTTGTCTGACTGTAACAAAACACTAATCTCTATACCTGTCCCCAGAGCCTAAAAATGTACTGTTTTGACCTCATAATTTCATTCAGTTTTGTACTTTCTCGTTTTATAATTTGAGATTTTTTTCTTGAAAGTGAAAACAAGCTGAGGAATAGTAAAAGAATACAAGGTCACTATACATAAGTGCTTCAACTTGGCAGACAAATTCTCTGATGGGACTTTGGTGTTTAAAAACACATCTAAAAACAAACATATGTGTCCAATTAAATTGTTTATATTTTAAAAGGCAGTATTATAAAGTGTAAATAGCCTATCACAATTTTCCTGGGTTTCTAACATTTGTAAGCATTGAAATTACATAGTTTATCTGTCATTTCTTCTAAGTAGTTTTTTTAAAAGATACAGGAGCACCATCTTTTGGTAAGAATGAATAATAATATTTTAAAATCATTTTTGTATAATAGATATTATAAACCATTGTCAAGATATATAGCAGTTGTTAAAGAAATGGATGAAATGAAAATTATATCTAATCTAATAAGCATTTTAGTGTTCTAAAATATGAAAATTTAACAGAAGACTGATTTTAGGTGAACAAAATAACTGATATCACTAGACATAGTTGAATAAAGTCATTATATATTTTATACATATTTTTATATGAGGAAGAGTCAAAGTAAGGGAGTAAAGTTTGGGACAGCTTTAACTAAGACACTCATTTCTAGGACATCTTCCTAAATTGTATCAAACTCTTGAATCCCAACATCTTCAAGTGATAATCTAATGGTTCATTTTTTCACTGATTTTTAAAATATTTATTAAGAGCTAGATATTTTTAAAATTCTACAATATATAATTAAGTCCATCAATTATGTAACACCTCAACAAAGAAATGAGTCAGAATTGGTTTGTCAAGAACAGGTCATGCCAGGCTAAATTTATATTCTTTTCTCAAAGTTAAACTTATATAAATCAAGGAAATGAGTTTGTGTTTGTGCATATGTATATATGTGTACATATGTATTGTGTATTGTGTGTGCATATATTGTATGTGTACATAGAAACATATATAGACATACATAAACATATCTAGATTTTAAAACTTAAAATTTTAGGCAGTGTTCCACACCTGTGGCTTCCCCTCTCTCTGCAAAAGAGTGAGGAAAGGTGTTTTTTTACATCTCTGTTGCCAAGCTTGTTTTTTGTGATTTCATAGCATTAATTTTTTTTTATTTTTTGTATTTATATGGTTAGAGTCATAAGTATACTTGGTTGTTTATTTTTCATCTCTATTTCTCAACTTCCCTTTCTTCCTTCAATTACATGTTGTACAAAGTTCCACTATCTCCAAGAAGTCTTTCTGTTAATATTGTTCTGTTAATATTGGTGCCTTCTTACTATTAATTATCTTTAGTTTAGCATATATATGTGTGTGTGTGTATGTGTGTGTGTATTGTGCATAATAGTTTAAATGCTGTGTCCCCAATCAGACCGAGCTCCTTGAGAGCATGAACTATTTTTGTGGTGGTTGTTATGTTTGCCTTTCTTTTATCTCCAGCTTTAACACAAAGCCTGAAATATAATAAGCTCTTAATAAATGTTAAGTGACTGACTTTCTCACTTTCTTTTAATGCTTTATTAAATCTCTTGCATTCTGCCTCCTGATCATATTTTAATGAAAATCCCAGTTCAAAGTTTTCTAATGACTTCCTATTTGCTAAATTTAGCATTGTTTCTGGATGTTTTTTTAGTTTCTTCTTTCTTGCTTTTCCTGCAGCTAAAACTGGTCACTTAAACTAAGAATCTATTGATGTCAATAGTATTGCCATCTGTGGAATAGAGGGACTGGAATATTCCTTCTTCTTATAGCTTTCCATAAAAACTATAGTTCTTATTTCGGGTTTTTTTTGGGGGTTTTTTTGTTTATTATTACTAATGTGATCATTCCTTCTTGATCTTGGTTCACTCTGCTCCTCCTGCCCAATAGTTGTGAGTATCCTCCCCAAGACTCCATCCTATGCCTTTTCTCTTTAGATTGACTATCACTCCTAGGTAGGTAACTCTGATCTAAAAATCCCAAATGCCTTATTTCTCTTTAATCTACCTATTGGCTTTCCAGTTGTCTACTAGATACTTAAAGTTAGATATTCCCAGGGGTTTAACTCATCACCAATTAAACATTCATAATGTTTCTTCTTCTCCAACTTTCCTATGTGTGTCAGTAACACTATTACCCTCTCAGGAATCTAGCATCTGAGTTGGAAACCTTGGGATCAAATTTAATTCTTTCTTCATGCTTTCCTTGTCCCTTCTCCCTCCCCTCAAAAAATCTATATATGTTGCCAGGTCTTATCAAATGCATCTCCACAATATCACTTACATCCATTCTCCTGCTTCATTCTCCTGGCTATCACTCTCCTGAACTATTCGAATAATTATAATTAGATAAGTTACCTGGTATCAAAACAGGGAAGGTTGGTGTTACCTAATTCTTTGGAATTATTGGGGAATATATTCTCAATTAATATAAATTATTTTGATGGGCTGTCTTAAGTACCCGTGATTTCCTATTTATATATACACACATACATATGCATACATGCACAACAGTCCCTCAACCAACACACATACTATTGAAGGTCTTTTTAAAAATGGGATTGATAATGGTAATAGTTCTTGTTATGTTCATATATAATATGAATCCTCATCCAAATCTGACATTCTCTGGTTCTGTAATTATTTATATTGAACTAATAATAATTAACACTGAATTATAATTTATGTAATTAATACAACAAAAATAACATTTAAAAAACATTTACTATATGCAAGATATTGTGCTAAGAGCTTTTCAATTATTGTCTCATTGGGTTTATTGTCTCTATTTTACAGAAGATAAACTGAGGCAAATAGGGGTTAAGTAATTTGTCCTGGATAATAAAGCTAATAAGTGACTGAGACTGAATTTGAATTCAGATCTTCCTGATTCCAGGCTAGCAATTTTTCTACTCTCATCGCCCAACTTCTATACTAGGCTAGGAATTTGCTTGGAAGTTTGTAAATATTATTTCTCATTAAATATATCTCTCCTCTTCTCTTCTCTTCTCTTCTCTTCTCTTCTCTTCTCTTC
>JAJPUD010000614.1:516771-587286 GCA_023553655.1 Myrmecobius fasciatus | reverse complement strand
CTCTCTCTCTCTCTCTCTCTCTCTCTCTCTCTCTCTCTCTCTCTCTCACTCTCATAATGCTGCCAGTATACGAAATATAACTTACCAAACATCCCATCATTCACTGACAATAAAGCTCCCCATATGGGAAAAGACCTGACCTTTAAACAATTTTGAATGTTCCCATTTCATTAATATTTTCTGTTGGAAAATAAGAGAGGAACATTTATTAAATATTGCTTAAGTGGCCTTAAAGGAAATCCTAAGTTCCTAAGAAGTTCTTGCACTTTTGAAAAATTCATAAATTTAGTCATTCAACAAGCATTTGTTAAGTGCCTGCCATGTCCCAGGTATTGTGCTAAATGCAGGATGCGCAAAGACAAGTTCACATTAAAGGCAAATGACTAGAACAAGCCTATGTGGTGTATCTGAAAATCACTTATAAGTTCTCTAGACTCAAAATATCTCCCTTATCCTTATGCATTTTGTTCATTTATTGAGTTGTTTTAGTCCTTTCTGACTCATAATGGATCCCATTTGGAGTTTTTTTTCAAAAAGATATTGGAGTGCTTTTCTATTTCCTTCTCCAGATTATTTTACAAATGAGGAAACTGAGGTAAATGGAATTAAGTGACTTAACCACACAACTAGGAAGTGTACAAGGCTATATTTGAAATCAGGAAAATGAGAGAGTTCCTGAGCCTTCTAGGCTCAACAATCTATTCTCTATACCAGAGTTTCTTTAACATTTTCCACTTGTCTCCTTTCACCTGAGAAATTTTTATTCAATGCCAGATAGATATAGATATAGATATATAAACTAGCTGTAAAAATCAAACATTTATTGATAACAAATCATAATCACTCCCTCATTTAGGTACAAGACTCCATATAGGTCATGACCCATCATATAAAAAGCTTTGCTCTATACCACCTAGCTGCCCTTCAGTATCTTATATTCCACCCTTAGACATATATCTGTTGGCTCAATGACTGAGGAGATATTAGAAAATAAAGGTGATAAAAATAATAACATTAGGTTAAATATACTTTCTTTTTAATATACCTTTACATTATTGCAATTATTTTTGCTGCAATATTAATTAAAGATGCAAATAATCTTGATCAAATCAATTTATTAATACTGAATGAGTAGTAGATTTGGAATGAGAAAGCCTGGATTTATTTCCTAGCTTTACTCTTGTGTGGACCTTGGGCATATCATTTAAATATCTGTTTCTTCATCTTTAAAATAAGAATATTGGACAAGATAGCCTTGAAAGTACTTTTCAGTTCTGTATCTTATGATCCTATAACCTGAATATGAATTAGTTTAATGAATCAATTTTATGTTATAGGAAACTCACATGACAATATTGATGAATAAGAGAAAAGGAACTTAAGGGGTTAGGAGAAGAAGGAACCAAAAAGAAGAGAAACTGAAGATAAATGCCATCATTCTCATAATATTGCCAAGGGCAAAGTCTGAGTGTAGGTCTGCTTCCTAATGTTCCAGCACTGTCTAATAATAAAGAGTGTCTTCCTTGAAGTACCTTATTTATTCTGCCAGGGAGAGCCCAGTAATTTAGGTGCTCTCTGCTGTCTGCATTTTTCTTGCTGGCAACTTCACAAAGAATTTCTTTGTACCTGAAGTGAGTGTTGCCCACTCTTCCCATTTGTTCAGGAAAAAGAAAGAATAGAAAGGGCTTAGCTCTCAATACATTCTTTCTTTTGTCATCAGAGACCTGGAAAGATGCAAAGAAACAGTGTGGGTAATTTTTCATTACCAGAGAAAGAATGCATTTTTTATTGTAGCCAATTGGAAAGGGGAACATAACTATGGGAAGACAAATAGAATTTATAGGGAAAAATAAGGAACCCAGAAAGTCAATTCCAAAGAACATGTCTCATCAAGGAAATAAAATAAAAGTAAAAATAAGGATTACACTTTTACCATGTGAAATGGTGCTATGGGTCACACTATATCCTCTCTATTCACACCCACAAAGTGGAAAGTTAGAGAAATGAGATGATTTTGATGAAATGTTAGAGTGTCTGGAAAGAATCTATGGAGGGTAGAAACTTCCAAACTATTTACTAATTTTCTTATGTCATCCATCTTGATTCAGAATCACAATAACATGGCTTGTGGAAGTGAAGGATTATGGTTATAAAACATTGCATATATTGTCTGATAGTTTTTGATGAGGTCATTAGTTTTGTTGAACCTTCCCCCTCCTCTTTTGGATGGTATGTCTCTCTGGAGAGATCTAAAAGGGACTAATTGGGAAATAAAATTTAGTTTACAGAAATTCCTGAGAAAACTGATGCTATTTTTAAAGATTAATTTTTGTGTACTTTTTAACTTTCTTTGAATAATATTTTATTTTCCCAAATTACATATAAAACAATTTCCATTCATTTTTAAAAATTCATTTTTAAAGCAGATTGTAAGTACATGTTAATAAGAGAAAGCAGGACATGGTGAAGAGAGGAAGTTACCTTGGGGTCATGTTCAAGTCCTGATTCAACACAAATTAGCTTGGAAGTCATGGACAAATAGCTCAAATTTTCAGTTATCTAAGGCAACTCTAATACTATGAATTTGAGATGAGCTGCAAATCGGCCTTGGTACAGTGAGCCCTACTTTGTATCTCTCCCACCCCCCCATTCCATTCATTACTCCCTGCCAACACCTGGAAATTTAAACTATATAATTCTCTAAGTGCACAGAATAATTGAAAGTATATAGACTAATCCAAAGTTAGTACAATTTGACCATGCTTCACTCAATGCATGTTATTTTGTAAAAGAATCAAATCAGATTTCAAATACATTAGATGTGATCATTTTATAAAGAAACTAATGTAAACCCTATTTCAAAATGAAGAATCATTGTGTATTGCAAATTATCAACTGCTAATTTATCTATTTTATAAATTATGTATGATATGTTTTTCAAGTGAGTCACATCTGTAGTCATTTTAGCTCCCAGTCACTCCCTGGGGTCCATTTTTCATATGCTGGCTAAATATTCCCTGCATGAATTTTTGTAAGATTGCTGTATTTATTTTTTATTAAATAACTCAGCACTCGTTTAAGCAATTTAATGCCCTTTCAATTTCAGATTCTACCTGCATATAAAGAACTCACTAGGACACAGGGTGCAAAATTTCTGTGTTCACAGGCTTCTGCACTCCATCGCCCTCACATTTTGTATTGAAAATAACACAAGCAGTCTTTACATGTGCAATTATGTCTTGGGGATGTGATTTGAGAATTTTGGACCAGTTATTTCAGATTTAATGTAACAACAAAAAAGTCAAAATACCATGTTCACAGCAAATTTCAAGGTGATCGAAAGAGCCATAGAAAGTATTTGTCTCAGTTGCACAATCTATGTTTAGTCTGATGGTTTGAATCACAATGCTTGCAACTCAAATCAATTTGTGACTGGTCAACAGTGCTTCCTTCTTTATAATATAGAAGAATTCATAATCATTCTTTAAGTTTCCCTAAAATAATCTTCCTGAAAGTCAAGCACTGAACTTTTTTTTTTCCTTAGGAAGAAAGAAATGAAGACATGATGAATAAACTACAATGGGCATGTTCAGAGCTCTGTTCATGGTTCATTGACATCTGCTGTTAGCCATGTAGTGACCCAGTGCTAGGAGTATTGAATATAAACTGGCAAGCCTTGAGTGAGCCCTTAGCTCTTCCCTTCTCCCCAGTGTCAGGAATTATAGGTAAAGAAAGCAAGAAATTTATCTTCTTTTAACTAGAACAGCCAACTCTCCCTGCAGCCAATGTTTTTAGGAAAGACAGAGTATAGAAATAGACAAGTTGGGGTTTGCATAATCACACAAAAAAATCAAGTTCAGGGCACCTAGTTGGCACAGTAGATAGACCATCAGCTCTGAAGTCGGGAGGACCTGAGTTCAAATCTGATCTCAGACACTTAACATTCCCTAGCTGTGTGACCCTGGGCATGTCACTTAACCCCAATTGCCTGAGCAAAAAAAAAATCAAATTCTCCCCATCCCCAAAGTTCCCATCATAATTCATCAGAACCAAAAAGAGCTACTGTGAACATATCCACCATTACAAATAAATAAATAGAAAATAATTTCATAAGTGATACAAAGTGAGAAAGTCCTTGCACTCATGGAGCCCATATTGTAATAGTAAAAGAAAAATCTTACAGGGCAGTAATGGTCAAGAAGGGAGTTTGGGTCTAGGGTTAAAGTTAGAGTGACAGATAAGTATTGCTTGTATTAGGGTTGCTGCTGATTTTCTACCCTTCCAGGAACAAGAATTGTAGTTTAGTAATATTTATTTGATGAGTGAGCCCAGAAAAAAGGAAGGATGAGGAGAGAAGTAAGAAATAGGGAGATATCTGTCTACCAAAGGAAAGGATACAGGATAAGATTGGTAAAAGGATTTTTGTTGTTCCTATGTCATCTCAGTCATGTCCAACTCTTCATAGGCATTTTCCTTGGCAAAAATAGTAGAGTAGATTGCCCTTTCCTTCTTCAAGATGAGGAAACTGAGGAGAAGAAGGTTAAGCGATTTGCCCAGGGTCACACAGCTAAGTGTTCAAGGCCAAATTTGTACTCAGGCTGATGAATCTTCCTAATTCCTAGGACAATGTTTCTCCTTGTTGCCTTGGTAAGAAAAATGTTAATCATGAAACATCACCCCAGAATTTTAAACTGACTGGATTAACCTGCTTTATGAACTTTACTCTTAATGTTCTATTCTCACTGACCTGCTTCATACCTGAACCCTTAAAGGAATTTTCATCTGAATCATATGATTTAGTCCTGAAGTATAGATTATCTTATACTGTCCATTCACAGCTGCTTCATGATAAATAAAACTAAGTTTTCTTTTGTTTTGTTTTGTTTGTTAAATAATTGTATTGGTTTTTTAAAAATTTTATATGTGGAGGTATTTCCCATTAATTTTCCCCCAGTCATTGAAACCTTCCTTTCAACCAAACTAAAAAAACAACAACAACAACAAAATGTTTAGATATAACCAATTGACAAAACTACAGAAAAAAAATAACAGTGAATATTATATTTTAAATCGCCCAAGGAGCCCAACTTGCTTTTGAGAGGAGAAAAATGTCTTTCCTTGTCACCTCTCCACAACTGAAATTGCTCTTTATAGTTCATCATAATCAAGCTTTTTTATTATTATTTATGCTACTGGCATCATTAATGGTATTTTCTTCTCGGTTCTTCTTTCTTCATTATGCTTGACTTCATATAAGACTCCATGTTTAGGTGAATTGATCATGGTTAACCATGAAGCAATATTCCCTTATATTCACATATCACAATCTGTTTAACCATCCCTCTGCTTGGTGGATTTCTATTTTGCTCTAATTTTTTTATTTTGTTTTTCTTTTTATTTGTTTTGTTTTCTGTCTATTTTTCCTACAACATAAAAAGAAGCTATGGATATTTTGTAAAATACAGGACCTTTCTTTCTATTGACCTTATTGGAAGCTATGTACCAGTAAGAATGCCAAGAATTAAACTAAGTTTTCTCATGCAAATGAATTTTCAGAATAATAGCACTAGGTTATAATTGGCTCAATCTTCCACAGGCTCTTCAACATTGACCAACTCTTTAAAAAAATTAATTTCATTCATTTGAAAGATGGAAGGTGAAACTTCATTCTAGAGTATTTCAATAGCTTCCTAATTGTCCACTTAAATATTCTCCCTATCTCAAGTCTTTTCCATTCTAGTCCATCTTCCATGAGGCTAAAAAATAATTTCCTAAAGTTAAAGTCTAAGCATGTCACTCCTTGTTCAATAATCTATATTCGCTCTCTTTTAAAGTCAGTTATTAACTTCTATGTTAGTCATTTAAAGGCTTTTAAAACCTGCCTTTAATTTACATTGTCAACTTTATTACATATTACTCCCTTAACATAAATTGGAACCTAAGCAATTGGAAATCTTACAAGGCATTCCCAACTCCTGACTCGTTGCCTTTGCAAAGGTTCTCACCCATGCCTGTACCCACACTCAGCTCAGCTACTACCTTCAAAATGAATTAATTTTGACAAAGCTATGAAATGTCAAATAAGTGTATTATACATCCACACTTCAAAAATGAATCTTGACTTAATAACAAAAATCCTAAGAAATGAAGCTCAAAAGATAGGGAAGTCATATCTTAAGGGGTAAAGAAAAATAAAAAGAAACAAGCAGATAACATGCTGAAGTGCAAGATGCTCCCTGCTCAATGCTGGGCACATTTTTTCCATGAAATGGAAAGAAATTGAACTCAGTCAATAAAACTGAGATGTTCAGCTTCAACCTGAATAGCCATAACTTTCATCAGAATTTCCATTCCTTTTTCTGATGCCATTTATAATATGTAGCATCTCTTCAATGATAGCAGTCATAAGCTGCATGAAAAAAGGTACTCATGAGCATCCCTATATCACCAGGATAATGATACAGTGGCAGAAGTACTGGATGTAAACATTGTTAGTGTTTCAGCTGCACTATCCCTAACAACTTCAATCAATCTTTGCTGCTTTTGCTCTGGGGATTCTTACCACATTCTCTCATCACCAAGTATGGGGCAGCTGAATTCTAAATACACTAGTCCTCTTCTGATTTTCTGGCTTCCTTAAAAACACCTGCAGATGTGTGGGCATTATTGCTTGCTGTTGCCACCATTCCACAATTTTCTGAAGCTCTGAAGTACTGAGGAGCATGTGAGGAAACTCTGTTACACAGTAAGGAGCCACCCAAACTCTTGTCTATCTGTCTCTTTGATTTTATTTTTTGCTTTGTTTTCCATATTACTGGTCTTTTAAAAAATGATACATATTTGAGGAGGAAAGAAAATAACTAAAGACATGCAAAAGTAAATACTTCTGGAGATAGTGAGGAGATACAGATCTTTATCTTCAAGATACTTATGTGAACAGCATGGATTATCTAAGAGTATACATGGAGATTTTTTTGATGCATAAGGGACGCATGAAGACACTTAACATAGGATAAATTAGTAAGAAACAAGGCACAGTTGAGGCATAAAAGGTGTAAAATTATAATGAAGAGTATTGGAATGGGAGTACTGTATTGAAATTCTAGATTAGACATTAATGCCTATGTTTTTATGAGCAAAATTATTTTACTTTTGTGGTTTTTAGCTAAGTGGCAATAAAAATATCTGAATTCTCTATTTTATGAAATTTGAGAAATCAATCAATAATTATTAATTAAATAATTATTATAATCAAGGGAATGGGGATATAGTGGCAAAAATAAAATAAGACTTCTGTAAGAAGAAAAGCTTTGTACACCTTTAAAAAAACTATAGGAAAGTGTGATAGGTATTATTCTTATGATGATGATGGTGATAATAATAATGATTCAGGTGGAACACATAATAAGAAACTATGGGAGGAGGAATAATGAGGAGAGAATAGGCAAGAAATATGGCACACATGGTTGATTGAAAGAAACTACTGAATACATGGAATAGGTCTAGGGAGCAACACAGACACCTCTGGGATTCATAGGAAGAAAAATGTAACTTTCAGAAGAAGATGTCACACCTGAGATGCATAAAAAGAAAAGAATAAAAACACATCTGAGACCAGAAGAAAGAACAATAAACCTGAGAAGCTCAGGAAAACAAAATAATGCTTGTGGGATATGAAGCAGAAAAAAGCTGGTGCAATATGTATTCACAGGGACATAAGCTCAAACATCTGTGGCACATGGAGAGGAGAGACAAAGCCCGATGGACATGATACAATAAAACTAAGACACACAAAAAGGTAAAATTCTACTGAAAGTAAATGATACTAGGGGCAAGGTTGTATAGTAGTGCAGACGAAAAGCAAACACTGCACCTGAATTGTTTAGGGAACAGAATATGATAATTGTGTGGCAAAGAGAGAAGTATTGTCCCTAAAGTAAGGTTGGAGTAATGTCAACACAGCCAGGGATCCAAAGGAAAAAAAATTAGTTTAGATGAACAGGGGAAAGATAAAGTTAAACTATAGGACATGAAAATAAAGGATGCCAACATTTTGGTGTGTGTAGAAAAGCACCTGGAGCGTGCAGAAGATGGAAAGACCAATAAGCCAATTTTGCAGAAGATTGTGGGCACTTGGAGGTCATGGAGTCTAACCACCTCATTTTACAGATCAGGAAACTAAGGTCAAGAGAAAATCTTAATAAGAGATCACATTTATATAATCATTTTTTATACTTCTGAGTGTATATTTTTAATTTTATTAAAGCTTTTTATTTGCAAAACATATGTATGGGTAATTTTTCAACATTGACCCTTCTATTACAAAATTTTCCCTCCTACTCCCCACCCCCCCAGATGGCAGGAAATCTAATACATGTTAATTGTGTTAAAAATTATATAATCATTTTAAGGTTTACAAATCATTTTATATATAGCATCTCATTTGAGCTTCACAACAATTCCATGAGATAGATGTTATTATTAATGCCAATGCACAATTAAGAAAACCAATGTACAGAAAGCTTAACTGGCTTGGCCAGGTCCAAACAGTTAGGGCATACTGAGGCAGAATTGAAACACTGGTATTTCTGATTCCAAGACCGGCACTATCTCCATTATAGGATGTTTCCTCTTACATAAGTAGAATAAATAATTAGCCTAAGATCACAAAGGTAGCCAACTCCATTTCCAGCATTCTTTTCACTGTATCATTATATTTCAGTTACACAAGGAAGTAGATATGATATCTCTGTGATGTACAGAGAGGTATACATATCATAGATAATAAGAACATGGGCCGATAAATGCCATGGGAGTAAGTTGCATAGAGAGAATGAAGAAGGGGATTGGATATGAAACATGAATAAACAAATCAGTAATTCTGAAACCGACAATGAAGGGTCAAATTGAGGAGGGGAGGACATCTGTGCTATATAAGGAATAAAACAATATATTTATGATCCTAAAATAAAAGATGGTCAACATTCAGGAAGAATAATTTTAAGATTGCTGGATACTATCATATAACTGGGAAAATCAAACAAAAACACAATATCCAGTTGAAGAAACCAAGGTAAACAGAGGTTAAAGAACTTGCCCAGCGGCAGACAGTTAATAAGTTAAATTTGAATTCACATTTTCCTGACTTCAGCCCTACATTCTAACCCAAAAGGCATAAAGAAAGAAACAATAGTACATATGGAATTTAGTGCTTTATAAATTAGATTGGATTTAATTGAATTTAATTTATACATTAGGTCTAGGCATATGTATTCAAAATTGTGTGGTTTTCAAAATAAGTGTAACATGTAGTCTCACCCCACTAGAGGCTTATAATTTAATGGGTAAGTCAAGACATTTATGAGAATTAAATATCAATAAAAGCCAATACTGATTAGGCAAAAAATGAATACTGTGGAAAGTAGGTGTTAACTTTGGGAATAGAGGAAAAGATACAAAACTGAGATATTTGGCAGTTACAACAGGAAAAATATGCATTACATGTATGAGAAGAAAACCAGATATATCTGGGACCATTCTGGGGAGAAAAGCATAATGTTTTTTGGACATTCTGAAGGGGGGGAAAGTAAATTTCATTTGTAGTGAGAAAAAAGAATACTGCTGGGCAATATTAAAGGTAACAATGATATAGCAGGGACCCATAAAGAGAAAAAATAACAGGGGGAACATAAGGTCAAAAGATATTACATCTGTTCCATATAATGCGCTTGTGGCACACTTGGGGTGAGATTGGGAACACATCTGAATTGGACACCTCAGCAGAAATGATGACTCAATTGGGAAGATTTATAAAATACTTGGATTGTACCTGGAGAAAATAAGAGACATCTGGATCATATGGGGAGCAGATGATACATCTGGGAGAGAACAGATATATCTAGAGCCCAATGGAAAAGTGACACATCAATTTGGTAGAAAAGGGGAAGGGAGGAGGAAGGGAGGAAGTCTAATACAATAGAGAAGCATTAGGAGAAAAGATGGCACAATTGAGAAGCATTAGGAGAAGAGTCCTAGGTTTTATTAGAGAAACATTTGAGGGGTTCTATGCTCAATGGAAGAAAAATCAAAACCACCTGGGGAATTTTATAGGAAATGAAGCACCAGAGAATATTTTAAAAGAAAAAAATTCCTTTAGGTGCAAAAAATGCTACAAAGCTGACTATTTTTGAGTGCTTATGGTTCTGAGGGCCATAGGAATAGAAGAAATTAATATCTATAGATAGATATCGATATATATGTATGTGTGTATGTCTATCTCTTTGTTTCTGTCTATATGTGTCTGTGTTTTTATATCTCTGCATGTCTCTTTGTATGTCTCTCTTTTTCTATCTCTGTCTCCTTGTTTCTCTGTCTCTCTCTCTGTCTCTCTCTCTCCTCTCTCTCTCTCTCTCTCTCTCTCTCTGTCTGTCTGTCTCTCTCTCTCTCTTTGTCTGTCTGTCTCCCTCTCTCCCCCCCCATGCACATACAGAGAAAAGGTAACCTACCACTAACAATGTGATTTGGGCACAGAGACAAAGCTTCCAGGGCACATTCAAGTAAAATTGATATTTCTGGGAAGTATCATGAGATTTGCCTGATGAGAAGGCAAAGATATCCTCAGAGAGAAACATCAGGGGCACATTTGCAAAATTAGTACAATAACTGGAATCCATTGAGAGAAAATAAAAATCACCTCTGGAATCTAGGGACAAAAGACAGTATCTGTGTGAGTCTTCATGGATGGAAAGTAGATGCATTTGGTTAGCAAAGAGAGTACGGCAGGAAGTAAGAAAATCTGGTAGACTATAAGTGAATAGGAATGTAATATCATGTCCTGACTTAATAACGAGTTTTATTTAAGAAGGAGATGCTATGCTTTGTATTCAACAAGAGAAAAAAAGAACCTTTATATCTCAATTGCAAAGACAGACTTTTAAAGAAACACGATTGTGCAAAGATAAAGTATATATAGGTCATTGTAGAAAAATGAAAAAAATACTCCAAGAATAAAGAACATACTTTGAAACATAAGAGAGAGAGAGCAGGCAAAACTCTGGTCAGAGGAAGAAAGTAAAGTTTTCCAAAGCAAAAGGGAGAAAGACAAAGAAGTGACCAACATTCAAGATATGCCAAGAAAAGACAATTGCATACCAAAGTTCCAAGAACAAAAGAAAATCTTATTTGGTAAATAAAGAAAATCTAATTCATATGTCATGCCTAGACATGAATAATAGAATCAATAAGATATGAAAGATGAAAATAAAATAACTTTAAAGATTCACAGAAAGAAAATGTAAGCACCTTGGTCAAAACTGAGGTAGAATGAGAAATTTTCTTTACCAAAATCAGAATTTTTTAAAAAGACATTACATTTAAAATATAGACTCACATAAGAGCTACAGCAATAAAAAACTAGCATATTTCGTTTAATTTACCCCCCCCCAAAAAAAAACATACACACACACACAAGATGTAATGTGGTAAAGCGATACAACAAAGATCACAGATTAATCAGTAGCAGATACAGGTTTCAAATCCAGGTAACTCATTTTCAAAGCTAAGTTCTCTTTCCTTAATATAATGCTACAAATGCAATAGTTAAAATGAACTAATTCAATGAACCTGAGTCACAAAGAATGAAGACAGCATGCATGATACAGTGGAAATAATGGCTATTGAATCACAACAACTGGGTTATTCACTCATTTTGGATTGAACCCATCATTTCTATTATGAGTTTTTGTCCTTTATGTAAACTATCTTTTATTCTGATTGTAAGAAATGTGAAATCCTGCCTTTATTTTCATTTATATATTTGTAGCTATATGACATGACTTAATTATTTCATATCTTTTGGCCCCAATATCTCTTTGTAAAATAAGAAAAAATATCACATTTAAACCTTACTCATTTTGAGACACACTTTATATACTGCAAATCATTGTGTGAATTTAAATTATTGGGGGGTTTAGAAGAAATAGCTATGTGTGAATAAAAGGAAAATGCCTGAAGGATGCCAAGGTAGTCCAAGAACCCGAGCACATGGGTTTAGGTGTTAGAAGTGTAATAGGTCAGGGACTCTGAGAGTTTAGAACTGAAAGATGTCTTAGAGATAAGTAAAAGAACCAAGTGAGATCTAAGGAAATTGCAAGCATAGGAAGCCAGCAGTACAGAAAGCAAGTAGAAAGGAACCATTCACTCAGGTTGCAAAATGAGAAAATGTCACCCTGTCAGGTTAAAGAAAGAAAAGACAATATTGCCATTAAGGTAGTCAAACCTGTGTAGTTTAAAAAAGAAATAGCAAAAGTGGTTCAATAGGGAAAGACATTAAAGAGCTAGAGGAAATATCCTGGAATCTCAAAGAAGGAAAGTGGCTAACTGGGGTCTGATTGAGAAAATAGAAATGACTCATCTGAGGCAACAATAAATATCAGAGAGAGAGAGACAGACAGACAGACAGACAGACAGAGATGGAGAGACAGAGACAGAGAGAGAGAGAGACCAGAAAGAGACAGAGACAGAGAGATAGAGAGATAGAATATTATATTAATTCAATATAGCAGAGTACTAAAGATCCAAATGAGAATTTAATTTACATACTATACACACAAGCACACAGATATACATAAGCAGATATAACCATACACAAGCATAAAATACGACAACGAGGTTTTAAAAGAAATATTTTGGTAATGTGCATTGTGACCATTTCTAGTGCAAAGGCTAAGGTTAGTAACTAGTAAAGCCTTGAGCTACAGCAGACTAAGCTGAAAAGGTATCTCTGTACTAAGTCTGGCACCATTGTGGTAAGTATTTGGGAGCAGAAGGTTGGGAAAGAAGGGCAAACTGACTGAGGTCAGAAATAGAGCAGAACAGAGTTCCTCTACAGATCAGTAGTGGGATCAGACCTATGAGTAGTTGTAACACTTGCATCTTGGGCAAAACTTAGATGCTTGGGCTCAAAAACAAACAAAAATAATAAACAAACTATAAAGTCAAATAACAAAACAAGGGCAAGTATGTAAGCATCCCTTAAGTTAAAAGTAGCATCATTGTGATATGGAGGGAAAATATGGCTTGCCCAAAAAGCATGGAGGATAGCAAAGAAATTATTCATTCTTTCCATTTGAAAAGAGAATTCAAAGAACTTGAGTTGCAAAGGAGAAAAAGAAATTTCCTTGATGGCAAAAGAAAAGTTTGGAAATCTCTTGAAATGCAACAGATCTCAGAATTTGGAAATAGGAAGGAAAAATATGTGCTACATCAGGGTATTGAAGAATTGACAAAGCCTTAATGCAAAATGAGAAAAAAGATGATGAATCTTGGGAATGAGAAGGAAAACGGTAAATCATCTGTAGGGCAAAATGGTGAAAAGGTCATGTTCTTTGAGGGCTAAAGACAAAGGAAAAAATGGAGAAATGTACTTTGAAGGAACAAAGAATGGCTATTTAACTAGACTTTGGTAAGCTGAATAGAAATCTCCTGTTGAGTATGAGAAAGTAAAGAGATTTGCCTGAGGGAGTAATATTGAAGTCAATAATACTGCCGAATAGGGAGGAAAGGCAAACATCTGTGACACAAAGGAAGGCTATCTAGGAAGAAGAAACAGGCCACCCATGATGAAAGAAACAAAAAGCAATGTGCCTGAGGAGTAAATAGCACAGAACAACAATTCAAAAAAAAAAAAGGAAGGAAGGAAGAAAAGAAAAGAAAAATATAATATTTAGTTTAAAAAGCAGGAGAAAAATTACAAGGTATTTACAATACAAGAAAAGCAGAAGATTTAGCATTTAAATCTATTTAAAAGAAATATATGGCAGAATTAAGAGACATAATAGATGGACACTGAGGAAGTATATGAGAATTAAGATGATTCTGAAATGAGAAATATAGTTGATAACAACAGAAACAAGAGAGAAAATATGGTGTGGAAGAAGGAAAATATTACACTAAGAGAAAGGCAAAGAAAGAAAAGCATGCAAATAAATATGAAAAGAAGAAAAGGAGAATGATGGATGTTTTACTCCCTATTCTCCAGTTTGCTACTTCATCATTATGTTGTTGGAAGCAAACTTCAATCTTGGGAATTATTTTTGATGCCTTGTATGAAGTTTGTATGTTTAGAATCTCCCAGGCTCTATAGGTTATCTCTACAATCCTTTGTTATTTCTCAAAAATCCACCCAAACCAGGTATTATTATATAGAAAAAAAAAGCTGTTGTCTTTTTAGGAAAATTATACTCATGCATAGCATCATTGTTGCCAAACTCACTATGTACATAAAAGAATGTTTCTCTAAAGACTTGTTTGCAGAAAATCCATTCAGGTTTGGGTATGAAATTGGGGGGCAGAAATGATTTGGATTTGAAATAGACAGGAAAAAGTGAAAAAAAATGCTTATCAGCTTAAAGTAAATTGAAAACAGTTATATTTAGAATATCCGAGGAGAAAAAAATCATTATAATTCAAGGTATAAAAAATATAGGAAGATATCAGTAAAGGTTCATTAAGAACCTGTACAAGGCATTAAGCTAGGCTCTGAAAGGGGATACAACATATAAGAAAGGCAATAGCCTTGTTCTCAGATAAAGATCTAGTTGGACAGGCAAGAATACATATAAGGAAAGTTAAATGAAAACATATATATAAATAAGAGTTTAACTTCACGACATAAGCAGGAATAGAAGTTTTTTTTTTTCATTTGCTAGATGAATTCTATAGCACACTAAGCCTATAGATGACCACTTGCTAAAAATATTGTAATTAAGATTTCTTTAGGGAATGAATTGGACTTAACTATCTCTGAGAATCCCTTCCAACTCTAGCTTTTGTGACTGATTATATAGAAAGTTAGGTTAATTGAAATGACTGTTTAAAAATTTTTTGTAGCTATAAAGCTACAGAATACTTTCTACCACTACCAGATTATCAAGTGTCTTAATTCCTCATCTAATTTGTTCAAACAATGGTTAGATAAAATAAGTGCTATAAGAATTCAAAGAAAAAAAAAGATTATTGTATAATGGAGTGGTTTAAATAGGCTTCTCTGGAAGAAAGGTTAAAGTTTGGCCTATAAGCATGGGTAAAATTTAGATAGGTCAAGAAAAGGAATGCATTCTAAATCAAGGGAAACTAAAGTGGCTCTAACATGAAAGACTTATTTTTGAACAAGAGGGATGAAGAAGCAATTCTGTGATAATCCCCTTTCCCCCAGAAAAAGAAGAAGGTGATTTACCTGGAGTGTGATCACAATGTAAGGCAGTGTTCTTTCATAAGATTATTGAATTTATCACAAGAAAAGGGTCAAGACAACTTTTCTGTTAGAAAGAAGTTGGAGGAAAATGTTCCCTTTCAAAAGAAGAGAAATATACCAAAGAATTTACCCAAGGACTGAGGCAATTTACGACTTCTTTATCAGCATTAGTTGAGCCAATAATCTAGGTCATAATGAGAAGAAAGAAATACATGTCCAAGGCATGTTAAAAATGAATTAACAACTAGAGTTGCTATTATATATATATATATATATATATATATATATATATATATATATATGTATATATATATATATATATACATCCCTTTTTATTGAAAAATGAGAATAAGTTAGTGGACCTGGAAAACAAAGATATCACAAGGTGCACATATTACACAAATCCATATATATAGGGAAAGGTGTCATCCACGTGAAAAATAGAGAATAAAACTTGGATCCTATGATGTGAAAAGATGGAACATTTAATGAAAAAGGAAGAAAAATATCTGACATGATATATTCAGCATATTAGGTGAAAGGATGATATGATCACAGTCAAAAGATGGTTTATCATTCATAGGAAAAGACTTTTATGAATGAGTTTTTTGAGTAAGCCTAATCTGTTTCTTTTTTTCTGGAATATTTCATCAAATGAACTGAAAGTTGATTTTCAGACTTTCAAACATTTAGATTCCTCTTTCTTTACTGAAAATACTTAGTAAATGAACCATGAATTTTTTTTAATTTGCCTAAAATAGCAGTATTGAGTCCTCTGGAACATATGAAGCATTTTCAAATGAAGCATTTCAAAGGCTCCCATGGGCAAAGAAATAATAAGGAAGTGACCACCCTACTATTAATGAGCTGAGACCATACTGAAAGGTTTTATAGGTTGGGAAAGAGTATCAGAACTTTTATTCTGTTTACAATGCCTTTATGAACACAGAAACTCCCCTGAAATGATAAGACACCAGAGGATATCATTACAAACAAGGAATTACACAAAGCTTATGATGTAAAGAAATATAAAATTCAAAAAAAGATAGGTTGACCCAGTGATGAGTGAAAAAGGTAACCAGTGAACAAACATGTTTCCTTAGTACCTTGCTAATGTTGGGAGTATTAAAGAGACCCTCCTAGCATCTTGGGTGGACCATTTCTGGTGATGATAAGAGAATGTAGACAATAGTTACACAAGTTAGACAGGCATGATTGGGTTGTGATTACAATCCTTTCAACTATGAATTCCTTAAGGTAGAGACTATCTTTTGCATTTGTATCCTCAATGCTTAGCAAATTGCTTATAATCCAGTAGGTTCTTAATAAATGCTAACTGACAATCCTTATCTCAGATCAAGTAAAAGCCAAGATACATCTAATCAAAAGAGATAAGGAAGGAAACTACATTTTATTAAAGGGTACCATAGATAATGTAGCAATATCTATACTAAATATATATGTACCAAGTGCAATAGCACACAAATTCCTAGGGGAGAAATTGAGAGAGATGCAAGAAGAAATACACAGCCAAACGATACTAGTGGGGGATCTCAACCTTGCTCTCTCAGAATTAGATAAATCAAACTACAAAATAAACAAGAAAGAAACTAGGGAGATAAACCAATTGTTAGAAAAGTTAGGTATGATAGATCTATGGAGAAAGTTGAATGGAGACAGTAGAGAGTTTACTTTTTTTTTCAGCAGTCCATGGAACCTATACAAAAATTGACCATGTATTAGGGCATAAAAACCTTAAAATCAAATGCAGAAAGGCAGAAATAGTAAATGCATCCTTTTCAGATCATGATGCAATAAAAATCACATGCAATATAAGGCCAGGAGAAAATAAACCAAAAGGTAATTGGAAATTAAATAATCTAATCCGGAAGAATGAATGGGTGAAAGAGCAAATCATAGACACAATCAATAATTTCATCCAGGAAAATGACAATAAGGAGACAACATACCAAAATTTGTGGGATACGGCCAAAGCGGTTATAAGGGGCAATTTTATATCTCTAGATGCTTACTTGCATAAAATAGAGAAAGAAAAGATCAATGAATTAGGCTTATTATTAAAAAAAACTAAAAAAAAGAACAAATTAAAAACCCTCAATTAAATACCAAATTGGAAATTCTAAAAGTAAAAGGAGAAATTAATAAAATCGAAAATAAGAAAACTATTGAGTTAATAAATAAAACTAAGAGTTGGTTCTATGAAAAAACCAACAAAATAGATAAGCCTTTACTTAATTTGATAAGAAAAAGGAAAGAGGAAAATCAAATTGTTAGTCTCAAGAATGATAAGGGAGAACTTTCCTCCAATGAAGAGGAAATTAGAGCAATAATTAGGAGTTACTTTGCCCAACTTTATGCCAGTAAGTTTGATAATCTAAATGAAATGGAGGAATATCTACAAAAATATAGATTGCCGAGGTTAACAGAAGAGGATATAAATTATTTAAATAGTCCCGTATTAGAAAAAGAAATAGAACAAGCCATTAACCAACTCCCTAAGAAAAAATCTCCAGGGCCAGATGGATTTACATGTGAATTCTACCAAACATTCAAAGAACAATTGATTCCAATACTACACAAACTATTTGAAAAATTAGGGACAGAAGGTATACTGCCAGAATCCTTCTATGAGACTGATATGGTGCTGATAGCTAAACCAGGTAGGGTAAAAAAAGAGAAAGAAAACTATGGACCAATTTCCCTAATGAATATTGATGCAAAAATTTTAAATAAGATATTAGCAATGAGATTACAGAAAGTCATCCCCAGGATAGTACACTATGACCAAGTAGGATTTATACCAGGGATGCAGGGCTGGTTCAATATTAGGAAAACTATCAGCATAATTAATTATATTAATAACCAAATTAACAAAAACCATATGATTATCTCAATAGATGCAGAAAAAGCCTTTGACAAAATCCAACACCCTTTCCTATTAAAAACACTAGAGAGTATAGGAATAAATGGGCTTTTCCTTAAAATGATCAGTAGCATCTATTTAAAACCATCAGCAAGCATCATATGTAATGGAGACAAACTAAAACCATTCCCCATAAGATCAGGAGTGAAACAAAGCTGCCCACTGTCACCATTACTATTTAATATTGTATTAGAAATGTTAGGTTTAGCAATAAGAGAAGAAAAAGAGATAAAAGGAATCAGAGTAGGTAATGAAGAAACCAAATTATCACTCTTTGCAGATGACATGATGGTATACTTAGAGAACCCTTGAGACTCAACTAAAAAACTACTAGAAACAATTCACAACTTTAGCAAAGTTGCAGGATTCAAAATTAATCCACATAAATCATCAGCATTTTTACATATTACCAACAAAGTTCAGCAGCAGGAGATACAAAAAGAAATTCCATTCCAAATAGCAGATGATAGGATAAAATATTTGGGAATCTATCTGCCAAGGAAAAGTCAGAAACTATACGAACTAAATTACAAAACACTTTCCACACAAATAAAATCAGACCTAATCAATTGGAAAAAATATTAAGTGCTCATGGGTAGGCAGAGAGAACATATTAAAAATGACAATACTACCCAAACTAATCTACTTATTTAGTGCCATACCAATCAAACTCCCAAGAAATTATTTTACAGATCTAGAAAAAAATAGTAGCAAAGTTCATTTGGAAGAACAAAAGGTCAAGGATTTCAAGGGCATTAATGAAAAAAAAGGCGGATGAAGGTGGCCTTGCTGTACCAGATCTAAAACTATATTATAAAGCAGCGGTCATCAAAACCGTTTCGTACTGGATAAGAAATAGAGCAGTCGATCAGTGGCACAGGATAGGTTATCAGAACAACCTAGGCATTAACCTTAACAATCTAGTGTTCGATAAACCCAAAGAACACAGCTTTTGGGATAAATACTCTCTATTTGGCAAAAACTGATGGGAAAATTGGAAACTAGTGTGGAAGAAATTAGGGCTTGACCCATACCTAACACCTCATACCAAGATAAGATCTAAATGGGTTCATGATCTAGATATAAATAGGGACTTTGTAAGCAAATTAGAGGAATGTAATATAGTTTATCTCTCAGACCTGTGGAGATGGAACAAATTTATGTTCAAAGAAGACTTGGAACTCCTAATTGAACACCAGATGGATAATTTTGACTATATTAAGTTAAAAAGTTTCTGTACAAACAAAATAAATGCAGACAAGATTAGGAGGGAAGCATCAAATTGGGAAATCATCTTTACATTTAATGGTTCTGATAAAGGCCTCATTTCTAAAATATATAGAGAATTGTCTCATATATATAAGAATTCAAGCCACTCTTCAATAGATAAGTGGTCAAGGGATATGAACAGACAATTTTCAGATGATCAAATTAAAACCATCTCTAGTCATATGAAAAGTTGCTCCAAATCACTATTGATCAGAGAAATGCAAATTAAGACAACTCTGAGATACCACTACACACCTGTCAGATTGGTTAAAATGACAGGAAAAGATAACGATGAATGTTGGAGGGGATGTGGGAGGGCTGGGACACTGATACATTGTTGGTGGAACTGTGAACGGATCCAACCATTCTGGAGAGCAATTTGGAGCTATGCTCAAAAACTGTGCATACCCTTTGACCCAGCAGTGTTTCTACTGGGCCTATATCCCAAAGAGATCTTAGAGGAGGGAAAGGGACCCACCTGTGCAAAAATGTTTGTGGCAGCCCTTTTTGTAGTGGCTAGAAACTGGAAACTGAAGGGATGCCCATCAATTGGAGAGTGGATGAATAAATTATGGTATATGAATGTTATGGAATATTATTGCTCTGTAAGAAACGACCAGCAGGACGATTTCAGAGAGGCCTGGAGGGACTTGCATGAACTTATGCTGAGTGAAACGAACAGAACCAGGAGATCATCATGCACAGCAACAACAGTATTACATGATGATCAATTCTGATGGACATGGCTCTCTGCAATAAAGAATTGTCTCAAACCAGTTCCAATTGTTCACTGAAGAAAACCATATACACCCAGAAAGAGGGACATGAAATATGGACGACAACGAAACATTTTCATGATCTCTATTGACATTTGCTTGCATTGTGTTGCCTTTCTCTGATTCTTTTTTTTTCCTTCTAGATAGGATTTTTCTTGCATAACTTCTCAAGCATTTCAACATTATTAACATGTAGTGGACTTCCTGCCATCTATTGGAGGGGAGGGGGCTCGGGGTAAAATTTGTATTAGAAAGCTTTGTAAAGATCAATGTTGGGGAACTACCCATACATATGTTATACAAATAAAAAGCTTAAAAGAAAAAAAGAAAAAAAGAAAGAAAATAAAAGAAAAAAAATTTAAAAAAATAAGTGCTAACTGATTGACTAATTGTGTCAGTATGTTAAATAAACATAAACAAAGGAAACTTTCCTTGTGAAGTGAAGGGCATCAATTTATTGAATTAATTTATTAAATTGATAAAATTGATTTATTAAATTGATTAAATTTAATAAATAATAAATAAAATTTAAAAAAATAACTTGATTTAATAAATAATTTTCCCTGTCTATTTATTTATCCATATGCAGTGTTATTACATTGGATTTCACACAAAATCCATTCTTGTTTTTTTTTTTTTTAACATAGGGTAGTGTGATCCATATGACAAAGACTACCAGAAATAGATCTCAAGATAGCAGAATGAGGTTTGAATTCTGACTCTGCTACCTGTATATCTATGAGAAAGTCATTTCAAATCCAGGAGTTTCCATTCTCTATCTGCTGCATGAGAAGGGTTGGACTAATTCATCAATAAAATTCTTTCCACTAAATTTATGATGCTTTTAATTGTGAAATCATGAGGAGAGGGAAAGGAATATGAAAAGGAAGCAAAGCCTTGAATTGATATCTCACACTTATATTACAATTCAAATGGTGTATTAAACTTCCCATAAGATCTTCAAGAATCTGTCTCATACACTGTGAAACATCATTTCATAAATATTCACAGTTTAGGGTGAGCATATGCTCAAAAAATCCAAGGGGGACTTTTTTTATAAATTCCATTTTTCTAGAAAAAAAAAGAGAGAAACATTTTGGTAAATTTATTCTTTAGTCAACTCTAGTCCTTTCCCAAATCCTTGAAATTAATGCTTTCTGAAACTTGCCAGATTCTTACATTTATTAATTCCCTAAAACCCCATGCTTTGATTCTTTTTTTAAAAAATGACTTGTTCTGGGTATAGTCATTTTTGTTGGGAATACAAAGATGAATAATTATAAACTCCCTGCCCTCGGGAAGCTCATTACTTCCTAAGTAGAGTTTATGGAAGGATGTGGTATGAAATTAGATTGGGAAGATTCATTTTAATCAAACTGTAATCAACGACCTTGAATATTATCATAAAAAGTTTCCCTACTATCCTTTAGGTACTGAAGGTACTGAAAGCTACTGAAGGGATTTTTTTTTTTGTTGTTGTTGTTGTTGTTGTTGTTGTTTTTTTGTTTTGTTTTTTGTTTTTGTTTTTGTTTTTTGGCACAAGTTTAAAGTGATCAGATGTGTGAATTAGCCTAAATAAAGATTCCCTTCAGTTCATTTCCCTTGCCTTAAAGATTGGTAAATTGTCCTAGATTAAAGTAACTTTATAGTTTAGTATATCTTTATGAAATGAAGTGGGAAAGGATGGATACATGGTAACAAGAAAACCACATAAAAAGCTGATGCAGTGGCACAAAACAGAAATATTGAAGCCCTAACATCAGGAATTTAGGAGATGTGTCAGATGTAAGAAATATCAAGAGAGGAAAATGGCAAAAGTTAGAAATTCATTGTGTATATGGATGAAGGGGAAAAAATGAAAATATATACTTATAACACTTTTACCTCATTTTATTGTCATGGTATCTTTGTGTGATAGCTACTATTAGTATCATTGTCTCTATTATATAAATAAGAAATACAAGTTTAGTTATTATAAATATATGGGTACAGGCAGCTAAGTGGTAAAGCAGATAAAGAGCTGATCCTAGAGGCAGGAAGACCTGAGTTCAAATGCAACCTCAGACATTTACTAGTTAAGTGGCCCTGACAAGCCAATGAATCTCTCCTTCCTCAACTGTAAATTGGACCTTACTTCCCATGATTTTTTGTGAGAATAAAATGAGATAATATTTATAAAGTATAAATTTGGAACAAGATTTAACACATAGCAGATACAGAATACATGGTAATTATCATCATTATCATCATTACTATCATCATTATTATTAAATGATTCACCCATGATTACAGAACTATCCTACATTCTAAGGACAGCAATATTTCTGCTATACCATGCTTCCTTTTGAATGTGTAAAAGTATGGTAGCTTAATTAAATAAATTATATATATTTGGAGAAGTATGATTTTTAGGAAAAAAAGACGGTCTGTTCGATGTTCTATTGTAGAGTTTAAGGTACTATTAGAATATTTAGTTAGAAATATCTGTCAAACAGTTGAAAAGGCAAAAGTGAATTTGAAGGGTGAAAAGTCTAGGCTGGCATTTAAATATAAGGCCACCAATTTCCTTTCCTTCATCCTTTTATCTCCTCTCTGAATTTAATGGAAGATAGACAGCAAACCCAGTGGCTAGAGATATGACCTCAGAATTAAGAACTGGGTTCATGACACATGCCAATTGTCAACTTGGGAAAGTCACTTAGCTTCTCCGTGTTTTAGGCAACTAAAATTATATTTTTCATAGAAGTTGCCATCCTAAGCCAAAGAAGGGAGTTTTCTCATCCAGAATTTCCACATAACAGTGAAAGAGCATATTCTAGCCCAATGACTGGCTTTTATATAGCCAATAGTTCTTATTTACAATTTTTATTGTTCAATTGTTTCATATTTGTCCAATTCTTCATGACCTCACTTGGAGTTTTCTTGGCAAAACAACTGGAGTGATTTGCCATTTCCTTCTCAAGTTTTTTCTAAAAATGTGGAACAGAAGCAAGTAGGGTTAAGTGACTTGCCCTAAACTCAGGAAGATGAATCTTCCTGATTCCAGGTTTGGCACTCTCTGTACCATACTACCTAGCCATTCTTAATTACAGTAAACCTGTATAATCCTAATCTCTTTATGTAGGCTTCATTTTTTTTTGCAAAAATATTTATAAAATACTTTTTTATCATCACAAAGAACTAGAAGGGGAGGCAGCTAGGTGGCGCAGTGGATAGAGCACCAGCCCTGAAGTCAGGAGGACCTGAGTTCAAATCTGGTCTCAGACACTTAACATTCCCTAGCTTTGTGACCCTGGGCAAGTCACTTAACCTCAATTGCCTCAGCAAAAAAGAAAAAAAAAAGAACTAGAAGGAAAATAGATACCTATCATCTGGGGAATGGATGAACAACTTGAAGAACATGTACATAAAAGAATCTGTGACAAATTACAAAGTCCATTTTCATGACTTTATAAGATTCATCAGCAGATTCTGATTCTATTCATACTCTTAGGTATCTAATTAACTGCCACTTCACCATACCTCGCTCAATACAATTTAATTTTTGTAATTGTTTCTATAAACTTAGGTGCTTGTTACATGATGCATTTACTCAATACTTTTGGCAGGGATTATAAGGCATCATGGTTTATTAGAGAGGAATCTAGACTCAGATCAAAGAAGACGTGGCTTCAAATTCAACCTCTCATACTTAGTGTAATTTAAGCCAAAAAAAAAAACTTAATCTCTCATTACTCTAGATATCTCTCTAAAATGCCACGTTTCAGAGAAATATTGAATTGTACTAGTAGGGAAAATTCCTTTACCAGAATATTCCTTTTCTCTTCATTTTTCAAATGGCAGTTCCAGTTTTAAAAAAATATTGTGGCAGTATTTCTATCCCTTGATGAATCCTTCTACAGACCCCATACATTAGGAACTATGCAGAAGCAAATGATGCTTGAAAAAATCTTTTTTTCCTATAATCTTTTGTAGACTATATTCAACAACTGAATATGAGGCAAAGGGCCAGGAACAGTGTGATCTTGAGTCTTTTCTATTTTGTCCATGGGCATTAGGATATACTTGCCAGTAATCTCCTGTTGACTTATTGAAAAATTCGTGTGAATACAGTGATTTAGCAAAATAGTATCTCTGAGGCTACATTTAATGAGCTTTTAATCTAGATTTGTTTTTCTCCCTAAAAATGTCTCCCAGATTTAACTCCTAAAATTATATTAAAATTATTCTACACTTGAGTCACAAAATGAATCTTTTCTTCAAGACACATATTTAGCCAAATCTCTTATCAAGTTATCTTTTATGCCAAAACTTTGGAACATACCAGCTTTATCTTTAGATTTCTCTTTCATACATTCTACTCTTGTTTGTAAATTTCCTTTTATTGCTAGGGATAAATCAGCTTACATCTTCCCTTTTTTGCTCCAAATATGTAAGAAATATACTGCTCCACATCAATTTTTATAAATATTAATAAACATTTTAATTTCTCTTCTAGGATTCTCCTAGCTTCAACAACAAAGAGTGTTAGAATATTTGTTTCTTGATAGATTAGATCTGTTATTTGACATAAACTGTAGTTTACATTATTAATAATCCTAAAGGAATCATTAATCTCATTATTGAAATAACTGTATAACCTTTTATGGCTCGTTGAGCCTAGATTTGTTTGCTATATATATATATATAGACACATTTAAAGATTTAACCAAATGTTTATGACCTCATACTTCTCTCCTCCCTAAGGAAACCTCATACAGTTACATCAATATTCTTCTGATGATGCTGCATGAATATGAGTCACTGAAAACCTTAATTTCTTAAGAATTAAAGGATGACAGAGAGCTGAATTATGAGTATGAGTAGGCTGCATTTTATTTTCACTGAAGAATTGTTCAGGGATAAGGCGTATCACTAGAGAGATGGTGAGAGTGAGAGGTAGTAGAGGAAAAGTATCTTCATAAAATCATGGTCAATTATCCAGTCTCCTTGAGAAAGTTTCCTTTTGCTTCCCCCAAAGGGAATTGTGAAGGAGCCATGGCAGAATCTGTCCAATTGTGTACTACACCTGTGTGTATAAACATGACTGAGTTGACCCATCCACCTACAGAATGAATAGATTACCAAGATGATGATGATGATAATGATGATGATAAGTAAACAGACAGAAGAAAAGAAGGAAACAAGTATCTACTTCATATTTACTATCTGCCAGGCATTGTCCTAAGAGATTTACAAATCCCTTATCTCAAATAGTTATGAAAGACGAATGTTATTATTATCCCTATTTCACAATTGAGAAAACTGAGGTAAGCAAAACTTAAGTAACTTTCCCGTGATTATAAGTGTATGAGGTCATATTTGAACTTAGATCTTCCTGACTCCATGCCCAGCACTCTCTTTACTATGACTTTTAGCTAAGAAAATAAATATCTAGTTTTCAAAGCTTTATTATAAAGTCATATCAGATTTAGAATGAATAATAAAAGTTCTCAATTAGAAGGAAAGTGACTTCCTTATAACACTAAAATATTTTAGTGTTAAATTTTAGGAATAATCTCATTTTAAAAGTAATACCATACATTTAGTCTGTTACAAGATGAAAATAGAGTATGTCGCAAAGCCTTGTTCAGTGTTCTGCTGACTAAATCAGGTGACTCTCCTGATTATTGGCATACTTACATTCATATTATTTAGTTCCTGTTTTGATACTGATTGGAAATTTTTGGCTATGAGGAAATTAGGAAAATGAAGCAGAAACATAGGGAGAAAAAGAGCCTATGCCTCTCTGTATAGATTCCATTTTGGTTTTAAAAAAATAAAATGTGAAGCTTAAATGAACTGTAAATTTAACAGAGACCATCAACCAACTATCTCAAGGCAAGTATTTACATACTGAACTTTACCAAATTTGTTGTCAAATGTATGGATTCTCAGAAATCAAAATTTAGTGGAATATAGAAACTTGCTTAAACTGACCCAGAATGCTAAGAGCTTGTTCCAAAAACATAGTCTGGTAGTGCAAGGTCGGGTTTTTGTCGTTGTTCTGTTTGGATATTTAGTAGATTAATTTGACTTTTCACCCAGGGAGATAAAGTTAATCAACTATTGAGAAATTAGAAAGATCAATTGGTAGCAGATCTCACAATACACAATACACAGTTAATACACCAAAACTGAGATTGAGATAAAAAGAAGCAATGATACAAAGAAAGCAGATGTCATTGTTCATTTTTCCTCAGGCTTCTCTGAACCTGAACAGTCAAGAAAATAAACATAGGTGAACAAAGAAATGACTTGTTCCCTTGGATTGTATTTCTCTGCTGAGGAATTGAATTATTTTCTTCCACCTACAGAACTTATTTTTATTTCTTTTTCCCCTTAGTTATCAAAGTAACTTCAAATTTAAAATGAATGAAATATTTCATTTGAAAATTTTTGGAAATCTAAAAATAATATTTTCATAAATTAAAGAAATTTTATCCAAACTTCTTAGACAACTATATGATCAATCCCAAAGATATATACTGCCTGCTTTCATTAGCTATACTAAAATTATATGCCCAGACCTATTAGGTCACTGTATTTCTTTTCTTTATCATGACTATTGTATCAAAAGAAGAACCCTAAGAATCATGGATTAAATCATGAAAAAAAAATTATCAGATTCCTTATTTTGTTTGAACATTCTTCTGCATATGTGTGGAGGAGGCAAGACAATAATATCAGAGGCATAAATAAAATCAGGAATATTTGGGTTCCAGAGACATCATGAGTACCAGACATTAGCTTCTTTGAATTTCGATTTAATTATCCAAAAAATAAGATATTTCCTGGCCATTTATTCATTCAGGAACAAATTACAACTAAACAATGTTATGAGGTATTAATTTCACATGTATGTTTTCTTGAGATTTGAGTATGTATTCCTTTTAATTGCTTAAGAAAGCAATGCTGAGATATCAAAAAGTGGCTTTAAAACTTTTTGAAAGACCTCATTTCAATTTGAACAGTGATCACCCCAAAGAACATGTGAGGGAATAGCATGGGCTGTCATTTTTGGTGACAAACTGAAAAGCTCAGAATTCCTTGGGAAGTGCCACAGGCAGAATATCACGAAGTGACCAGGACCCAGGTATGTCCAACACACTCTCTATTGGATGAGCACTGTTATATGGAGCACACTGTATTTGTTTTTGGTTTGTCTTTCTCGCCTTTTAGCTCTGAAGGGTCCTAGCTTATTATGTGTCAACTCTCATGAATCATTCAAATAATTATTCCATTTCTCCCACCTCTACTTTTGCTGAGAATATAATGTATAGTACTCTATTACAACAATTTACTTCTTTTGAAACTAGGGGCCAATATCTTTATTACACTTTATTGAACTTCGAGGAGTATATTTTAGATGAAAAGCCAGTCACAATTACTCTGACTTATTTTCTTGGATTGGATTTTTCTGCAGAAGAATGGAATCTTTTTCTTCAACATTATAGTTTTTTTTATTTCTTTTGTTCCTTAATTATCAAAGTAACTCCAACTTAAAAATAAATGAAACATCTTCATTTATGAAAAATTATGACATTATATAAAATTATAACATAGAGATTGGATTCTTTAACATTACATTTAAAACTTTTTTAGTTATCCTCAATCTCCTTTTTAATAGTATCTTATTTTGCCAAATACATGAAAAGATAGTTTTCAACATTCACCTTGAAAAATCTTGTGTTCCAAATTTTTCTCCCCCTCCTCTCCCTTCCCCACTCCCCCAAGACTGCAATCTATCCAACATAAGATAAACATGTGCAATTCTTCTAAACATATTTCCATATCCATCATGATGTAGAAAAAAAGAGATCAAAAGGGAAAAAAACACAAGAAAAGAAAAAAAAAGACAAGCAAACAACAGAAAGATGAAAATCATATGCTTTGATCCACATTCACTCTCCATCACATATGAATCTATCATTTCCTTGTTTGATAGGATAAATTCAGGCCATTCTGGTGTGCTATAATTAGCTTAGAAAGTATAGACTTTTGTTAGAAAAGAACACCTTCTGGACTTGTGAATTGATCCAACCATTCTAGAGAATAATATGGAACTATGCCCAAAGAGCTATCAAACTGTCATCCCTTTGATCCAGTAATGTGTCTACTATGCCTGTTTCCCAAATAGATCATTAAAAAGGAGGAAAGGAACCACATGTGCAAAAATATTTGTGGCAGTCCTTTCGTTAGTGGCAAAAAACTGGAAACTGAGTGGATGTCCATCAATTGGAGAATGGCTGAATGTTATGAATATTATGGAATATTATTGTTCTATAAGAAACGACCAGCAGGATGATTTCAGAAAGCCCTGGAGAAACTTATATGAACTGATGCTAAGTGAAATGAGTAGAACCAGGAGAACATCATACATGGCAACAATATTATACAATAATCAATTCTGATGGTCATGACGCTTTTCAACAGTGATGCAATTTAGGCGAGTTTCAATTGTCTTGTAATGGAGAGAGTCATCTGCACCCAGAGAAAGGGTTTGAATGTGAATCACAATATAATTTTTTCACCTTTTTTGTTGTTATTTGCTTAATTGTTTTCTTTCTCATTTTTTTTCTTTTTTGATCAGATTTTTCTTGTGGGGCATAATAATTGTGGAAATATGTATAGAAGAATTGCACATGTTTAATATATATTTCATTACTTGCCATATAGGGAGGGGAAGGAGGAAAGAGAAGAGGGGAAAATTGGAACACAAGGTTTTGCAAAGGTAAATGTTAAAAATTATCTATATACATGTTTTGAAAATAAAAATATTTTTTAAAAAATAGAAAAGAAAATAACACCTTCAAAGTGAGCAAGATTTTCAAGATTGTAACCTTCAGTCCCACCACAAATATGGGCAAAATGAAGTGGATAAATGAAATTATAAATACAATAATTTGCAGCCATATAAACACTTTGACAGTCAAACCAATTTATAATTAAATGCACATTCTTCTTATAGCTAGCAAAGAGCAGTAGTTTTAGGAATGAGGGTAGTTAGAGAAGGACTTCAGAAAACCCTTTACCAAAATGCAGAAAATGATTTAGAAGGGTCTGGCATATTATCATACTCTCAAGGCAACAGTGCTAGTATCTTCATCCAGAATGCTGATTTTGCAATTATCTTGTGCTTTTAAATCACATCATTTAAAAATGTAATAGAAAAAAATATGATAATCCTCAAGTCATTGCACTTTTAGGATACCTATGAAGCTGAAAATAGTAGCATGATCAATCTATATAGCTGCATTTAAAAATAGAACAGTGATATCACAGTATGCCTGACCTTGGATCTGAATTCTCCTACTTATTTCAGAAAAGGAACAATCTGGCCTCAGAAACCAACCAATCAATTAATCAACAAATATTTATTAAGTACTCATGGAAAGTAACAAAAACTTTCAACCTGTTCCTTAAGATGCTGGAACACTGTAGCCCATATAGGCTTAGAGGTAGCAGCTGCATCTGTGAAGAGACATGGTTATTTTCATTTGTTCTTTCCATGGCTTCCACACTGAGGAATGCTGAGAAAATTACATTTTTCTATGAACTTGGCTCCTTATGATTGTATCACCCTCACATTCCTTAGCAAGTACCAGAGGCTTATCATGCTCAGGCTTTATAGTTCCTAGCACTTGTGACTTCTACTAAGTGCTTACCACAAAGAACAGCTCTTGGATTTTCATTTAAATGAAGAAAAATGTGAACATTTTACAAATTTATTCAACTCCAAAGCAGTAGAACCAATTTTGCCCAAACTTCCCCAAAGAATTAAATTAAAATATCATTTGAATTTATGCCATGGAGTAAGATTTTATCCTCAAATAATTTTTTTACAAATTTTATTTGGCTGCTGAAAAAAGTATTATTGGAAATTTCCCAGTAACCTTTTCTCAAGTTTTGCACACATTGGTAGATTTGCTAGAGAATTTTTGAGCTTACAAGGAATCTTCCTGAAAATTTTATTTCTAAGTCAAACTTTGAAGAGTCAGGAATAAATTCCTTCCTAGTCATGCTGCAAATGTAACTAATTCATTATTTCATTTTAAATTTCACTAAGATGTATATGCAACCCAAAGAACTGAACAAAGAAAAAGTCAGGGCAGCAACAGTCACAGAAGAAAGCACATACTTTTCTCTACAACTTGTACCCCAAGGAGGACATAATGTGTAGGCTCTATTGTATTGGTTTCATCAACACACATATACACACAAAATGATGTTTGCCTTGAGAAGAACAGCTTATACCAGATAGTGGTAAAAGCACTAGCCCAAGAGACAAGAATCCTATGTTTATCAGGACCCTAACAACATGTTCATCAGCATACAGAGTGGAGTTATTTGAGAGTAAGATGTAGCATCTGATTACCTTTAATACCTACCAAAGAAAATAATTATTTAAGTAATTTGTCTTCAAAATATTTATTTTAATCAAAATAAATTCTGGCAAATAATCTACACATTGAAAATTATTCCTCTTCTCACATATTAACATTTATGGGAGGTAATGTCTGTTCAAATCTATGGAAACCATAAGTCACTAATAAAATTGGACATTTTTTTCTTCTTCCTAAGATAATTTCTGCTGTCTTCTTCCTTCTATATCCGAAGTTAGCAAGTGCTGCTTTCTGAGACACCTAATTTTTCATGCGCATATACACAAACATATATACATATGATATATATGTGTGTGTATGTATATTATTTATATAAATCAGATTAGAGAATATGAGTTTTAATCTAATGAAATGAAATTTAATGGACATTAATGTAACTTTTGTTTACTTGAATTCAAAAAAAAAATGATAGCTCAACCACAGCTCTCTACTGTCTTTGGAATAAAATACAGATTCTATTATTTGGCAATGAAAATCTTCCACAATCTGATTCCATTCTTTCTTTCTCAAAGGACATCAAGTATTTATAAAAGATCTAGTAAATACCAGGAATTGTGTAAGGAACTGGGGATAGAAATACAATGAATGAAATAATTCCTACTCTCACGGAACTTACACTTCAATGAAGAAAAGAATAAGGACATATATCAGTATATATAGAATAAATACAAAGAAAATGCAAAATGATTAAACACATTGTAATTTGAGAGCAAGAAGCTGAGGACATCAGAAAAGAGTTTATATAGAAGGTCATGCTTGAGCCGCAATTATACCCTGCAGAAGAGGAATCTAAGAGGTAGAAATCAGGAAAAAGAGCATTCCAGCCATTGGGATAGCTAGGGAAAACTGGAGGTAGGAGATAGCATGACTGTAACTTATGAAGAACAGAGAGAAGACAAAATGGAATAAGGGCTAAAGAGACTAGAAAGATAAGATGAAGTCAAATTGTAAAATTTAAAATGAATCAAAGGAATTTATATTTGAGTCTAGATGTTATATAACCAGTCATATTGAGTAGGGCAGTGATATGGTCAGATTAAAGAAAATCACTCATTAAAAATAAGAGAAAAGTTAGAAAATTGAGCAGAGTGCCTGGTACATAGCCACTGATTAATGGATGTGTATGTTCATTTATTAATGTCCCTATCTTAAGGATGATGCAAGTAAGGCTCACTTAATCCTCACTTAGGGTCAGATAAAAATTGAAAGTTGTTTGATCCTTGACAACATTGCCTCATTGTCAAACCAAATATGTTTTTGTACAAATGGAGAAAATTTGGAGCTGTAACAACTCTTGAGAGGCAATATATTGCATTAAAAAAACCTTTAGATTTGAAATGAGAAAACTGCAGTTTGAATCTCATATCTGCTACTTACTAACTCTGCAACCATGATGATCAAGGACTTTAACTATTCTAAGCTTCAGTTTTCTCATGTAAAAAGTGAGTGGAGAAAAGAGGTCCAACTGGATAACTTGTTGGGTCTCTTCCAGCCGTATATCTGTGAACCTATACATATATACATATATGTGGGTATACATATATATCTTGTATCTTTAGTTTCTTTCATCTTTAATTTTGTGTTATTATTTTTGTTACTATTATCTTTAATTCTAGCTTTTTAATTTTTGATAAAATTATCCCACTGTTTAAGCTTTCAATATATTCAATTCAATTCAGCAATCATTTAACTGTCTTTTCCCTGACAGACACTAAGTTAGGCATTGCAGTTAAAAGTTAAAGTAGAAATAATCTTTGCCCTCTATTATCTTATATTAGACAGAAGAAACACCATGTATGCAGATGTATAAGTTCAATGTAGTTTAAGGAGTACTTTAAGGAGAGAGAAAGCACCAATTATGGGAAGTATAAGAAAATACTTCTCATAGAGACCAAGTGACCAATAGATATTGCTTCATTTATAGGGAGAAATCTGTGCAAAGGCAGAACAACAAAATATGGGATGCTAAGTATGGATATCAGCCAGCAAGTCAGTTTGATTGGAGTACAAAACATAGAGAGAAATTATATGATATATGTAGAGGAAAGACTGAAGAGATTTTATGGTATGCTAAAGGAACCAGAAACCACTAAAGAGTTCTGAGCTGGGCAGTGACAGGATCAATCTGTGATTCAGAAATATTTATTTGGCTACTGTGCAAAGAATGAATTAAAGGAATAAAGATTTAGAAGCAGGAAGATCAATTAGGAGATACATGAATTGATAAGCGCTTAAACTCTTTATGAGTAGGGAAGGAAAGGATAAGTGTGTTATGGACATCAAATAAACAAGATTTGGCAGTCTTTTGTAGGAAGAAAATCAGGCAGAGGGAAGTCAAGGATGACTATGAGACTAACAAAAAGTATTGGGATGCCTACAACAAAACAAAGGGAAGCCAGAAGTTTAGAGATTTGGGTCAGTGAGGCTGAGGGGAGTAAAGTGGAAAGACATATAATGGGTTTTGCTTTGTTTGTAATGTATCTAGCACATTCAGGTAGCAATGTCCAGTAGGCAGTTTCTGATGCAAGAATTGTGTTCAAGATAGAGATCACAGCTGGATTTTAGAGTCTTATTAGAATATTACTTAATAAGAGTTGATGAGAGAAAAACAGAGACAGAAACATAGACACAGAAGCAGAAACAGACACAGAGACAGAGGGGGGGATAAAGAAAGGCAAAAAGAGGAAAAGGAAGAATAAGCACTTCTTATGGAAACTCCTGGCTGAAATGAAATGACAAATTTTTATTGAATTCAGTAAATTGTCTATATTCCCAATTTTCCAGTTTAAAAGGTAATTTGAGAAAAATTTTAGCAGACACAAATATTCAGATTATTTTACTAGGGAATGGGTAATTTTCTATATCCCTAACAACTCCCAGCTAACTCTGGAGATATAATGGTATTCTCAAGGATGGGAGGACGAAACATGAGCTGGTTTTTAATAGTCAAAAAATGAGGAAAAATTATTTTAATATAGCCTATCTACTTGCATTTATTTATTATTAATGTGAAAAGAGGATAAAAAGTGACTGTAGACCATTAAGCATGACAACATAGTCTAAAAAAAAAAAAAAGCTAGAATGATTTAATGCTTCCTTAAATTCTGAGAGGCAGTGGGATAAATACATTTTCCTTCTTTGATGGTACCGCTGAGAATTTAGTCATATTGTAGTTGTAGCAACCATTTCCCTTTTTCAGCATGTTTCCACATCAAGGAAAATCATTCCAGTTTTGAAGTAATGTCTTTTATTAGTGCCAACTCGTCTCAACTGAATTTGTGGTCAATAGTGACATCTAGTGGACAATTAATAAACCTAAGAATTTGGTACAAATTTATATGGTCTGCTTTCAAAAAATGCTCAAGGATTACTAATCTGACCATTTGTGCTAGAAATGAGGAACTGGATGTATAAGGCAGAAGGAAAGCTGCAAAGGCAGGTAATCTCTAATGGTCACCCACTATGCTTTAAAGATAGCTCCATTTCAGGGTGCACTCCTGTACTTTTTTTATACTTCTCTCAGTTCTCATGCTTTTTTTTTTTCCCTTCCTTATCATTAACAATTGGTTCTTAAATATATTGGTAAGCTTGTGAGTGCTAGAGTAGACCTCCAGAAGATATGGTCCTCATGTAACTGTGAAATACCCACATTCATGTAACATTTTTGGGTTAAAAATTCTTTGTTTCTAATAAATTTATAAAGTAGGCAGAACAAGTATTATTATACCTATTTTACAGATGAGGAATTGGGGTACAGGAATTAAATGACTTGCCTGAGGTAGGGATAAAGGGAAGGCGGGTATTCTATAACTGGTAAGAGAATTCCATGACAGCTGAGTTGAAGAAATGCTCAATTTGAAGCCAGACCAGGATGCTAATCCCAGTCAGAACCCTGAAGGTCTGTTCTTGATCAATTTATTGGTGATTTAGATTTGACATTGGGGGAAAAAGTGTGACATTATTACATTATTCTATAGTTAATAAAAGAAGGCATATTTAGCCATAGCAAGATGAGGATATTCAACAACGGTAGGCTCGGGTAGATACTCAAATTGTCAATGAAATTCAAACCGGAGTTGTCCTTTGCAGTCATTATGTATGAATAGTTCTCTAAGGTGCATCACCTTGGACAGCCCTCCCTCACTTAAATATAATTCACTTACATGTCATGACATCACCTTCCTGATGTCATGATCCTCTTCCACAATGAAGGACAAACAACAAAGTTGGCCCAAGGAACTATCAGTTAATTACAGTCAGACAATCAATAAACATTAATTTAGCATCTACCATATGCCAGACACTATGCTAAACTCTGAGAACATGAAAAAAGGCAAAAAGTCAGTCACAATCTAATGGGGAAGAAAGCAAGCAAATAACATGTGTACAAATAAGCTAAATAAAGCACAAATAGGAAATATATAAGGGAGGGAAGGCACTTAGAATTAATAAGGGCTGGGAAAAGTTTCTCGTCCATGGAATATCAGTTGGGGCTTAAAAGAAACCAGAGAAACTAGTAGGCAGAGTCAAGGTGGGAAAGCATCCCCATTATGGAGGATAGCCAGAGAAAATTCCCTGGTGCCACAGATAAAGTGTTTTGTTTCCTGTACAGCAAAGAGGCTGGATCTCAATGTTTCAAAAAGCATGTGGTGGGGAGTAAAGTGTAAAAAGACTGGAAAAGTAAGAAAAAGCTAGGTTATGAAGAGCTTAGAACATCAAACAGATCCTAGAGGCAATAAAAAGTCAATTTGGTTTATTGTTAATATTCATTGGGATAACATGGTCAGACCACTAAATATTTAGAATAGAGAGCAAACTCTTCTAGAAAGAATGCATGGGAAAGGAAAAGAATAACTGCTTTAAATTACTTATTCATTAGAAATAAAGCAACAATTGAGAACAGAAAAGAATACACTTAGCATCCTTGTTATAGACTCAGATATTTTTCCAGAGATTCTCATAACTTCATAGGATCTTCAAAGTTTATAACAAAACAAGAATCTTCCTTATAATGATGACTTGAGAGTTCAAAGTATACTAGATTTGTATATTCATTAGGAGGTTTGTTCCCTTTAGCCCATGTACTAATAGTTGTTATTTCAAGCAAAACAATTATTTTGTAGGATTTGGAACTATCAGTGTAATAGATAAAATAGGATGCTTAGGTGGATGTCTTTTTGAGTCACTACTGAATTAATTAAAAAAAAGCTATGAAGCATTGTGAGTCACAATGCAAATATTATATTACTTAAATTATCTGTAATTTCATAATTATGGGCATTCCATCCATTAGTGAAGATTCCAATTCTTTCTTTTCTGAGTAGATTGTCCTTAATTTCTTTAGCCAAAAAAAGTTAATTAACCTGTGTTCAAACTAAAAATCAACCTTTCCAAAAATGCCTAACCTATGTTATGGATAACAGACATTGTAAACCTATGTTGTAATTTTGTCCTTGTTTAAATTCATTTCTTCAGTTCAAGTATTTTTGTGTTTATCTCTGTTGTTGACATCATAAAAATCTCTATTGATGCTGCTTTTACTATTAATCTGTTCTCAAAAATTTGAATTTGTAGACATCTTTTGAACTATCTCAGAAAAATATAAATCATTCATTTTTTGCTAATATTCTCTAATATTCAGACATGAGGGCTGTACTTATAATTTCATCGGTGCAGGGCATTCAAGATCAGAAAACTTCAATTTATCTTGGCATATTCTCTGCAATTTATATTCTTTCTGAGTTGCCCCAAGCACTGAGATGATGTGACTTGTCTAGTGTCACACAGACAGGATGTGGATAAGACAAAACATGATTTCAGATTTACCTTCTATTGAGACCAGTCCTCGATCCACCCTACCACTCTGCTGTCCATTCAAACAAAATCATATTGTTTATAAACCACACACACACTAAAAATAATATATTGAATTTACCTTGGTGAGAAGGGGGAAGGTCTTTTCAACTTTGCCAGCAATTTCAGCACATGAGAGATCTGCTGTCATTTTGATATAATGTTCTTGTTCACTATTTGTGTCTAGGGATAAACTGTAAGAATGTATCTGACCCATGCAATGTTTGAGCACTGAATTACCCAAAGAAACAAGTCAATAGAAATACCAAAGCCAAAGTCACAAATTACTGAATAAAAAAGGCTAAAGCAGGTCCCAGGGATCTTTGTGCCAGAAGAAATGTAATATATCTTAACACTTCAGAAAATATTGGCTAAGATACTTTAAAAAGCATGTGATTAGAGAAAACTTTTAGACATTTTTCTTTTTCTCTATTGGGAAATTGACAAGTTATTGCATTATCTCAAAGGCATGAATAAGGATAAAAGTTTGAGAGGACACTGACACTGAACTATCTATCCATTCATCTATCTGGATAGCCAGAGATTTTTAACTGAAATAAACCACCTCAATAAGAACCAATCAATTTACTTGTTTCTGAATCTCCATGGAAGATTAAATTCAGTTTTAAATTAAAGTTCTGGCATTTGAAGCAGATACTACCTGGTCTGGAAATTCTATAACTATGATTTTAAAATCTTAAAAATAAGATTTTGAATTGTCACACAGAATCAGCCATAGTAATGTCCTCTTAAATAAAAATAAACAAATAAAATAATCATATAAAAGATTTTTAGATCCTGAAAGTATTCTTGGTGAAATTGCAAAATATTTAAATCCCTTGACCATTGAGACAACCCAGGATAAAATTGTTCATGGAGGGAAATAATTTTTAAGATTTAAAGCTACCGAATAGCTTAAAACTTATCCTTGAATCCTTCCTTTCTCTTTCTAAACATTCCAAATCGGTCTGCTTACATACTTTACATGTTTAAATTGAATCAGCATTTGCTTACTCCTTTTTTTTTTTGTAAATGCAAACAAACCAACGTAAGAAATCTTTATGTCCCTATAAAAGACTTGGATTATACATGACTATTTATACACATTTATGTGCTAATGTCATCAATGTGAGAACTTTCTCCTCCAACTGTGACTCACAACAGAAATTCTATATCTTAGAGAATTAATTAAGAGTGCTGCATTAAAGTACTGTGCTCAATATGCCAGCAAATTTAGAAAACTCAACAATGGCCAATGAATTGGTAAAGAATGACTTACATCCCAATCCTAAAGAAAGGCAATTCCAAAGAAAGTTACAATTACTCTATAATTGTGCTCATTATATTCATGGGTTCAAAGATCATTGAGCTCAAAGATCATAGGTATGAAATTAAAAGTTGCTTGCTCCTTGGAAGGAAAGCTATGGTGTATCTGGACAGCACACTGAAAAGAGGGATATTGCTTTGCCAAAAAAAGTTCCTATACTCAAAGATATGACTTTTCCAGTAGCAATGAGTACTGGCAGTATAAGAAAAATTGAGCATCACAAATTTGATGTTTTTGCATTATGATGCTAGAGAAGATTTTTGAGAGAAATTAAATTAAACTCTTCATTATAAGGTCAAATACTGAAAATGAAGCTTAAAAACAGTAGCAACATAATGAAAAGAGAGGACTCATTGGAAAAAGACCCTGGTGTTGAGAGATTGAAGGCAAAAAGAGAAGGGAACAGCAAAGGATGACAAATAGATAATGTTACAGAAACAATGAACAGGAGCCTAGACAGACTTTAGGAGATAGTGGAGGGTAGAAGGCTCTGTACAAAACAGAAAAACAATTGCATTTCATCTAAAAGAGGCTTTAGTTTATAATTGGACAAAGAAGTAAATTACTGAGGACAAAAAATAAATAAATAAAGAGAAAACTTACCTTGGAGTAAACAAAGTGCTCAGAAAGACTCCCTCAGAACTGAGGTATCTAATCACCATTTTTAGTTATGGCATTTGAAGCAGATACTGCCTGGTCTGGAAACTCTAACCCATCCTGTTTACATTAACTTCTATAATGCTACAGGCCTAAGTTGTTTGTTGTTCAATTGTTTCAGGCACAACTGACTCTTTTGGGCTCCATTTGGAGTTTTCTTGGAAAATATATTTGAGTAGTTGGCCATTTCTTTCTCCAGCTAATTTTACATTTAAGGAAACTGAGTTAAACCAGGTTAAGTGACTTGCCTAAAGTCATATAGTTAGTAAATGCGTGGCCTTGAGTTGAATTCAGGTCTCCCTGACAAATATTTATTGATTGCCTATTCTACATATATATATATATATATGTATATATATATATATATATATATATATATATATTATGGTTGGTGTTTCAGAGCATATAAAATAAGTATAATCCAGTCTTTTCTCTCCATGGGTTTAAATCTTTGAAAGGCAAATTTAACATATATGAAATAAGAGCTAATCAATTATACTAAGCTACCTGAGAATGTTTGGAAATAAGCTCAGAAGAGTAAGAGATGAGTCCAGACTGCTACTTAAGGAAGGTAGTAGGACTCTGATCATGTAATTTCTCTACTAGAAAAATGGCTTCTTAGTGACTTCTCATATTTAGTAAGGTATAAAATTATCCTTGGATTCAAGGTCACTCAATTCTGGCTTCTATTTTCTTTTCCAGACTTACCTCACATGAACTGTATTTTCTAATCAAATCAGAATACCCTAAATTTTTCCATTCTAATTTTGCCCTTTTTTGTCTATATACTTTCATTTAAGTTGTCCTCTCTAACAAGATTGGACTTACTGTCTACCAATTTAACATACTTGCCTGGGGTAACACAGAAAGTAAGAATCAGAACCAAGATGTATTTTTTTCCATTATACTACATACATATAATCAGAAATAATAATATTTATATAGTGCTTTAAGATTTGCAAAATGTTATACATATATATATAAATACACACAATTTCATTTAATATGAAAGCACTGTGAGGTAATTACTATTATCCCCATTTCATTAATGAGGAAACAGAGGCATAGAAAGGTTTAATAACTTCACTGAGTCACATGACTAGTAAATGTCTGAGGTAAGATTTAAACTCAGGTGTCCCTGACTCCAAGTGCAATGTATCACATAATTATCAATCTAAGTAGGAAGCTCAAATGTTTAAAGGACAATAATGCGAATAACACTCAAATGGATTCTCATATCCACGTGAATTGCTTTATTTTACTACATGATGACAGATTACAAGAAGGAAAATGAAGGAGGAATGGATCAGAATCTCCATCAGGAAATTATTTCAAGGAAATTAATTTCATATTTCTTTGTTTTATTTTCTCATTGATTGTATAAGCTCAATTTGTAGCTTTATTCAAAGTTCAGTCTTTTTTATGTTGGGTGCTTCAGTCAAATCAGGTTGATAAATATTCAGACACTATGTGAAATGATCAATGTTCCTTTCAAAAGTCTAATCTTTTTGGCCTTTGTTAAAGAAAAATCAGTGAAAATTGATGAGCAGGAGGATTTATACTTATTAATGGTGGTGCTTCCTTTGAGTTCTAGGACTAGGATGATAATAGTCATTTGAGTTATGGCTCAGGGGTAGAGAATATTGAACCAAGGAATTGCTTCATGGTTAAGATTCATTAATCATCTTGATAATTAAAAATATATTCCCAGCTTAATTTATTTCTCTTAAGAGAATATAACAACCTAAAATTTCTCCAGTAACTAATTTAATAAATTATTAATGTGTAAGAAATTTAGTATTCATATTTACTAAAATAGAGATAGATAGTTACTAAAATAGAGATAGATAGATAGACAGACAAACAGATAACAGACCATAGGTTCCAACTCCTCTGGGTTCTCAATCTACCTGCTTCAAATTGCAGGGCCTTTTCTTTACTTGCTTGCTCTGACCCAGTTGAACTGGAAATTTTTAAAGTTAATTCAAGCATAGATATTCTCTTGATAGCCATGTTATCAAACTAATATAAGGAAAAGAATTGAAACAGTAAAACATTTAATTAAGATGAAAACAGCCTTTATGACAACAAAACCTCAGCAAATATTCCCAAATGAATACAATAGCCTTAAGCAATCATACACAAGCATAGTTGTTGTGAGAAGGAATTCCTCTAAGACTTATGCTGTCACATGAATTCCATCACTATTTCTACATAATCAAAAAGAGGTGGACAGAGCCTTCTATCCATTCAACTTGGACACCAATCCTTAGAAAATGTTCTTGGCAGTAGATATGTTACCAGGCAATTACCCTGAATTAACTGATCACTGGTACTAGTTCATATTGGGAATTCTTCACCCAATATGTGTTGCTTTCTTTCCTTTTGCTTTTTTTTTAGCTCTCTCTAGTATATCTTTAGACTGAAATTGCTCTCCCCAAAGTTACCATTCATCTTAATTGAACAATCTAATACTCTTTTCTCAATCCTTATATCTCTTAATCTCTAAGCAGCAGATGAAGATGTTGTTTACCTATTATTAATTCTCTCTTATCTCTAGGTTTTCCTAAAACAGTTCTCTCCTCCCCTGCCTGCCTGAAGACTCCTCAGTTTACTGGATCTTTATCCAGGTAACAGCTAAATGGACATCCCCGAAGGCTTAATCTCACATAGGCCCTCTTGAGTTCTCCCTCTATACTCTCTCCCTTGGTGATGTCAACAGTTCCAATGGCTTCAATTGGTTAATGATATTTCTATGCAGATGATTCTCAGTTTTATTTATTCAATCTTAACCTCTCTGCTTATGTCCAATCTTCCATCTCTTACTGCTTCTTGGACATATCAAAAGAAATGTCCTTCAGAAATCATAAACTCAACATATTCAAAATTAACTGTAACCCTACTCTCTTCCTAACCTTGCTACACTGTTGAAAACACCACTGTCTTCTTAGGAATTCTTTTCCCATCACTATTTGAATCTCTTATACAGGAAGTTTCTACTTTGATTTCCTATTTTGGAATTCCAGTTGCTCCAAGAATTGACTGCTTTAGAAGTTTAACTATTTAAAGTCCCCAGAAATGTGTATAATATGTTTTCCTAGCCAATAATTTTATCCTCTGTTTGATTCAATAAGGGAGGTATTTGCATGTGAAAAATGAATGAAGACATAAATACATGTCTTTGGTCAGCTTAATATCTTATTAAGATCTTTACACAAGTACATTATATCTCCTTTGATTTCATCCTTTGTCTTTCATTCTGATTACCTATGTTTCTCCCTTATTTAAGATAGGAGAGGCTAAATGCAATAATCTCTAAAACTACTTTCTGCTCTAAATCTATTCAATAGTACTTTTTAATTAATCATTTATGTCAATTCTTTGTCATGGAAATATCAATTTTCTGGTTTAGGTTTGTTTGTTTTTTGAGAGAATTCTGGATAAATCGTTATGAAACATTCTTTGTCTTCCAAAGTATTCAGAGTTCTCTAATATAACAAACAGCTAATTATTATTTTTAATCACTGATTTAATTCAAAATGAAACAAAATACCTTACACATGGTATTTTTATGACACCTCCTCTCTTTAGAAATATCTCTGCTTCTGAGCATGCTAATTTCATCTTATTCTTCATTAGACATTTAATTATAAATGATCCCTAGCAAACTACAAGACCAACTGCAGGAGCTGATATCTGTCAGTGTCTCCTTTCTTCCTATCAGAGAAAAAAAGACTTGTATACTAAACAAGGAGCATTCCAGAATCTGCCAGGAAAGTTTATAATGCAATAATGGTGGGAGTAGGGAAGTTGGTGAAGAATATTAAGATGAGACTGGTAAGAAGATTTCCCTGGAAGAATTAATCACCGGACACTTGATGAAGTCAATCTCTGTGGACCATTCAAGGATAGTAATTTTTTCCACTTTTCCTACTCTATCCATTTTAAGGGTTCTTAAACCACCTAATAAAAATTTTTGACATAGGGATATAGAAAATAAATTAACAAATGAGTTTGTTATTAGGCTAAATAACATTAAATGGGGACGATATTCGTCAAAAGCATTAGGATTTTGCAAATGCAATTCAAGGTAATTTCCACTAGATGCCATTTTCTGATGGGAAGAGAGGAGACAATTGGAGGTAAATGACTTGCTCAGGATCACACAGGTAGGAAGTGTTAAGTGTCTGAGGTCACATTTGAACTCAGGTCCTCCTGACTTCAGGACCAGTGCTTTATCCACTGAACCATTTAGCTTCCCCTATTATTTTCTTTTTAGATAATGATAATCAATATTTTCAGTCCTTTCCCTAAACAAAGTTGACTTGTGACATCCTAGAATTTTGTTTTTGTTCTAAAACAAACTTTGTCATATTTTTAAAGGAATTGCTATACCATTATTATATAAATGTAAATCATTAAATGGCATATGCGATCATAGAAAGAACATTGCTCTTAAAAGTCAAAAAACTGGAATTAGTATAACTTCTCTGGGCCTCAGTTCTTTCATCTGTAAAATGAGGGAACTGCATGAGGTATTGTTAAAATATCCTTCAATTCTATTACAGTAGGGCTTAATTTTCTTTCCTTTTAAGCTACAGATAAAGGTATTTTGCTTTGTTGTATTGTGTTTTAGAAACATTTTGGAAGTATCTTATCTTCTAAGCCCTTCAGTTATTTATTCTTTTCTACTCATTCAACTTCTAAATTATACTTATTCCAATTGAAAACTTATTGTCTTACTTTCACCAACACATCAAGAACTTTGTACTGATCCTTTGGTTTACAACTCAGTCAAGTAAAATCTTGACCCTTAGCTTTGCTTTCCTATATCTTAGAAGAAGGCCTTAATTAGCTGTTTGGCTTTCTCTAGTTTAGGCTAATGCAATTCTCTTCCTCTAATGAGATTTGAATAGCTGCAGCACTTGTGTTCAGAAAGAAATGCTGTAGTATATGGGTTTGGAGTGGAAGGTGGGACCAGAAAAAGGAGGGGGAAAGTTGAGATCCCTTGTTCCTTTATCCTTGAACTTCCATCTCAATGAAATCAAAATCAAGAAAAAAAGAAATAGAGATGATTTGCCTTCTTCCCATCCACCCCCCTCCATTCTTTCACAGATCTAAACAAAGTTTATTTTTTAATCAAAGTAACCAACTAAAACTAGTTCTTTCAGCAAATTTGTTCTTCCCCCTCCCTTTTCTTTGATCAATAGGCCTGTCAGAGACCGGAAAGCATTTAAGAAGTCAAGTAGATAGATTGCAATGAAAGGTAAATATAATTCACAAATTGAGGTGAGTATAGAAAAACCATAATTAACTAAAGAGTTTTAAAATAAGATATTTCTTTTTTAAACCTACTTTATTACAATCAAGGAGTATTTTAAGAACATCTATCTAATTCCCTCAATTTATTGCCAAAGGGAATGGTTTAGAAAGTTCTACCACTGATCATTTGCCATAGATACACCACTTTCAAAAACTTTGCCACCTCATATGCTTCAGACCTAATGCAACTCAGTTGCATGACACAGGATATAGCTCCCTCCCTAAAGAGACAAGATCCAAAAGGAATTTACCTAATTAAACAAAGGGAATTTAAGCCTGTTCCTCAAGCAAAATCTCCAAAATACATTTAGTGAAAGCTCTATTCTTCATTTGCATTACACATGGGAGAAACATCAGCATCATGGGAGGGATCTTGGTATCTTTCAGGTCTACTGATCATAGCTGCTGTCTTCTCAGACTCTATTTTATATGTTAATGATTTGTTTAATCGTTCACTTTTGAGAGGTTGTTGTGTTTGTGATTTTTTTCAGTAGGTGACAATATTAGAAGAATACTGAAAAAAAATCTTAGAAAAGCATGGAAAGACTTGCATGAAATAATAAAGAGCAAAACAAGGAGAATCAAGAGAACTTTTATAAAAGCAATATGGTTTTAAGAATACATGGAAAAAAACAGCTGTGATTGAATAAGTCAGCTTGACTATTATAATAGTCAAATTAAATAGTCAAATACCGAAATGAACTATAAAGGTTATATGAGGGAGATGCTATGTGCATCCAGAGAAAGAACTGATAAATTGAATACACATAGGATGACTTTACACATACACACACACATATGTTTGTATGCATGTATATATATATGCATATATATACATTTATATATATATTTATATATTTATGTACACACATGCATATTTGTCTCATGGTAGCTATTTCTAGGGTGGCAGACAAAAAATATGCATGAAAACTTTATTATATATTTAAAATAAATTGCAAGTTGTACATAATAGATTTGAAGTTTCATGTATAATTCTTTTTAATTATTCTATGTAATGGAAATGTTTTATCCCATAAATTAAAAATAAAACAAATATATTTATTTTGATGGATCATGAGATCATCAATTTTGAAATGTCTTTCAGTGATACAGAACAGAAATAATACCTTTCTATTCATCCTGTCTGTTTGTCTGTGTTATCCCATAAATTTTAGACAAAAAGTCTACCCAATGAGTTACAGAAATTCTTTGTTTTTTTTTTCCTGACATCATCAGGGTACCAGTAGATCACTCTAGCAATCCACTCATTAATTTCATATTGAGCCAGGGAAATTTCCAAAATTAGTATCAAGGAAATTGCCTATACCGATAAAAATTGTAGATTCTGATGATTATATAATTATGCTTTTAAAATAATAGTAAAATTGATGACATGATATCCATATTTATTCCATTTGTAGTGGAAATGGAACATGCCTTTAAAAAAATGTGGCCAAAAGTGGCCAAAACTATGATGTAATTTCTTTACAAAAAGTGAATAACAACATAATAAATGGCCAAAAAAACAATGTTACTTCAGAAAAGAGAGAGAGAGAGAGAGAGAGAGAAAGAGACAGAGACAGAAATAAAGAGAGAAAAGTCCCAATATCCATTTTCAGGATTTTCTTTTTCTGTATTTCTATTTCTTCCCTATCCCATCTCCCTTGCATGGTTTTTCCATTAAAGCCAAGCTTAATGAACTGTTTTATTTTGTACCTTCATTTTTAAAAAGCTTTGTCTCATTATTCATCATTAGAGAACACTCCCTTGTTCTCATTTCCATCATCTGACTGTTTCAAACAATCTGACCCTCTTTTATTGAATGCGCTATATTCCCACTGAGGCTCAAGGATATGTAAGAAATATATCACAGAAACTCATAGAAAAATCAGGGAAAAGAGGAAGCAAGGGAGAAAGGAAGACTTAAACAGACTCAGTGATAAAAATACATAGAGTCATAAACAATGAAAGAACTAAATCTCTATTTTATTAAATTTTAATATCTCAAATAAAAGTTTTAAAATATGTTTCAATAATTTTGGAACAAAGGCTTTACCTTCAAGATAAAACCATACTGTTGTTGGATCAATTATAAATATATAAGGATATACTGTTCACTCAATAAGCACTACCATTTGTGACAGTAGTTTATTAGGTGAGTCATAGCACACTATAATTTATTGATACCAGAAAATATTGAGCAGTATTCCCTGTGGTTTATTTCAGTTCTGTTAATTGGGGCTAATAAATAGCTATTATTAAATTCATATATCTATAGGAGAACTTTCTTTATAAGTGCCAATGTAACTTTTTTTGAATTTGACAAATTTTATGTGAAATGCTGTGAATGAGGGGAAAAAATTAACAAACTAAAGCCCCTACATTCAAAGAGTTTACATTCTTCTAAGAGAGTGTCTCATGTAGTAAAGTAAGTAAATACAAAGCATATCCAAAATAAATTCAAGACAGAAAGAGCACTAATAAGTAGAAGAAATAAAAGCCCTCATGAAACAAGCATTTTAAACTGTGCTTTCAAGGATATCAGAAATTGGAAAAGATGGAGTTTCAAAAAGAAAATGTTCCAGACAAAGAAAATGTTATTTTGCAAAGGTCCAGAGTTAGGAGATGGACTGGCAAATAGAGGGAAGAGTTAGAAAGCTAGTTTGACTAATATAAAAAGGGGGAAATAGTAACTAGGGCTAGAAAGGCAAATGGAAGGCAGATTTGGGAAAGTCTATTATCCCAGGACAAGAAAATTATATTTAAGGTAGAAGATATATCCTTTCTATCGTAACACGTATGTTTTATGTGGAAACTAAGAAAAAATATGTGAGTAGGCATAAATTATACAAATTTCCCCCAAAGATGGGACTGGATTAGCTGTTCAGAATGCAATATCACCACTAGAAAGAATTCTTCACTCAAGGGTTTCAGTTCCTAAGCACTCCCTGTACAAGGTTAGGTGGACTTATCGACTTTTCTCTCTCAGTAATTACTACCTTAAGATTCTTGTCTCCCAGTTTCCATGATCTACAAGGGATATATGCTTTTATTCTAGATTAAAGTATTTACTAAATGGAGCACTTCTCTGTTAGATTCATGCTCTCAAGCTATACATCACACAAAAGACCAGATGGGTCCCAAAGTTATTTATAAAGGAGAATTTTTAAAGCATTTCCCTACATAGTATCATAGTCATTAAGAGGAGAAATGAAACAGATTGCCATCTCCTTATTCCTGTAGAAATAAAAAGATAACAGCCACATCCTAGCTGATTGTTAGGATACTGCCATTGTTCCTGGATGGGGGAAAATCATGTTATTTGACTACTATGGATCAGCTCATCATATGTATAACTCTGCAGATTCTATCTTCCCTGGCCAGTATTTCAACATATGTGTTGTCTTTCCTTTGAAAATATAAATTTCCTAACAACCTAAATTCTCTAACTCTCTGTTTTTCTCAGTGTGTCTTTGTGTTTGTCTTTTTGTCTGTCTGTCTGTCTCTCTCTCTCTTTCACTCTGTCTCCCTATCTCTGTCTCTGTCTCTCTGTCTCTCTGTGTCTATCTGTCTGTCTGTCTGTCTCTCTCTTACTTTCTCTCTCTAACAGTCTCTGTCTTTTTTCTCTATATGTTTAACATTTAGCACAGTGCTCAGAGTATACAGAATAAGCACTTTAAAATATTTTTCATTTACTTATTTATTCTAAGTAACAAATCTCAAGTGCTTGAAAATAGGGACTATGTTCTTCCATTGTCTTCCTTCTACCCTAGGATACAGATAGCCCAAGTTTTTCAAGTAATGTTTATATTGCATGAGTAGACTTCTTGACATCCCAGTCAACATACTCTGAATTATTATAGTTTGTCAATGCCCTTGTTAAAATGGAAAGTATTATTTCTTACACTAATCAATCTATCAATCAATATATCTACTATGGGAGCTAGCCAACAAGTCAAAAATTCCTGGAGACGGGAAATGAAATGTCATATGTCAGAAAAGCAAGAAAGCAAATTTGATTGAGTAATGGATTGTGGAAGAGAAAATCATGTGTAATAAGGCTTAGGTTGTTTTGAGGTTATGAAGTATTTGAAAGTCATTTTATATTTAATTTTTAAGGAAATAGGGAGTTATTGAAGTTTATTAAAGAAGGATATGTTTAGTTTAGACTTTAGTAATATCACTTTGGCATCTATGTAGGAATATAGATTGGAAAATGAGAAAGAAACTTGGCAAGAAGTAAGGAGGTCTATATTAAGATAGAGGCCACTTGAAGTGGGAGAACAGGACATATATATGGAATTTGAAGGCAGTAAGGACAAGATTTAGAAACTTATTGGACATATGAGACAAGGGAGAGTGATGAGTCAAGGATAAAGATTAGTTAGTGAACCTGGAATATTGATTAGTTTTTTATTACCAAATTACCATTAAAACTTTGTTCTTTCAACAATCTTTAATTCTAGAAAGAAAAGAATTGCCTCCTATTACCCCACAAATATCAATTTTCAAAAAAGAAATGAAACAAATTAAAAATTTCAACCACATCTGTTGCTATTAATAGCTTCCCACACTTAATTTTGATTCTTCCAGCTTTCCACAAAACTAAAATAAAGTTGAAGATAAATTGTCAATATTTTTCTGTTAACAGATGTGGAGATTATTTTTACCAGAATTTATAGGCTGGCATCTCCTTATGTATGTACATATGTATACACACATAGTTATACATATATGTGTGTTTTATGTGTATATGCCATTTTTGGAGGCAAAATCAGTAAAACTTAGGAAACTTCATGCACACTAATCCAGATCTGGGTCATACCTCAGAACACCTTTTTTTGAACTATTTTTTAATAAAATAGAAAATGGATTCTGGTTTATATAAACCTTGATATGAACCATTTCCTAACATAGTGTAGATCTTTTTTGTAGTATATCAACTTTATTTCAAACAAAAATAAAAAACAAAAAAGGAAATGGATAAATTATTTGTGTTTTCATTCCAAAATTGATATCCACCTATGTAGTTGGCTATTGAAATACAGTAATGTATAAAAGGAGCGGGGACCACCTTTGGAGGCAGGAAGCTATGAATTCAAATCCATCCTTAGAAATATATAAGCTGAGTAATCTTGGGCAAGTCACTTTAACTCTTAGGCCTTAACAAGTTATTGTGGTCAAAAAAGTTAATCAGATTGTGGATGATTTACTAGTAACAATCCACTTGTACACAGCTGAAAGATATAGTGAATAGAGGGCTAAACCTAAAATCAGAATGATCTGAATTCAAATTTGGCCTCAGAAATTTACTAAGTGTGATATTGAGCAAGTCATTTAATAAATGGCTGCCTCAGTTTCCTCTTCTGTAAAATGGAATTAATAATAATGTCTAACTCTCAAAGCTGTAACAATCATATGACATATCTGTAAAAGACTTTGGAAATATTACAGTACTACATAAATGATATATACCACATTATATATATATGTATATGTGTGTATATATATACATGTATGTTATTATTATTATTATTAACTGCTTTTCAAACAACTTATCATTTGGTCCATATCTGAAGTTTTTCCAAATCTATAAGACATTCTATAATCTAAAACTGTATATGTCAATGGATTTGCTTACTTGCTTTCAGGGGGGTAACTTCTATCTGAGGGGTTGACATTCAGATGATATCATAGGTTTATACTACCCATCACTAAATTAAAATAAAAATCAGAATAGACTCCAGTGATTTTTTCCCCTCAGTTGTGGGAGCTCAGATTTTGAACTATAGGTAATATGCTTATTCTGGAAACTAGAGACATTAAACTAAGATCAGATTTGTAAAACTGATTAATGACCTTTATCTCAATCACTGCTTGACAAGTTTCATTGGTATTCTAATGCTTAGAATACTAGAATGCTACTCCTTGGCTATTAGCCTTCCATTATAATAATTTCATCAGTGTCATCATCTATATGAGAAATGGTATAAGATATCATTGATAACCAGCATGACCAGAATAGGAAGTGAGTTGAATGAGAAATGAGTAGTATATAACTAAGGTAGGATGCTGGGACTACCACAATACTAAAAGAATCAGTAAGAGTACTTCAGTATATCTTCTATGGGGAGTTTATGGAAATATATGAATGATTGTGATTTATGTTTTGCAAAGGAGATATGATTCCTAATTGAGCAGGTGTATGCTGTGAGCAGTTATCTGACAGTAGATAGATGATTGGACCTGAAGTCTGGAAGATTTATTTTCCTGAATTCAAATCTTACTCCAGACACTTACAAACTGTGTGACCCTTGACAAGTTTTCTCACCTAAAATGAGCTGGAGGAGGAAATGATAAAATACTCCAATATCTTTAGGAGAAAACCCCAAATGGGATTATGAAGAGTTGGATTTGACCAAATAATTGAAGAACAACAATGGCATTCTGTGGCCCTATAGGAAAGCAGAGTTGGTGGGAGAACTTGGAAAGATAAATTCATGATTCCAGGCATTCTTTGAGAGGGAAATGTCCTGAAGACATGTAAGGAAAGCTGACTCCTCGATATGTCCCTGATTTTCAGCATATCTCCCTGGACTTCATATGCTTTTTCTTTTGAATGAGATCAAGGACTATCTCTGGTTTGAGCTAAAATATCATCTCATTCTGTACAAAAAGGTCATTCATTCTTTTGTATTGTCTTTCTTTCTCACTAGCCCTAAGCTTTATGATCATTGCACTTCTGATCTGAGATTTACTGAATGGATCTGAGCAATACCACTGCAGTCTGGCCCCTTGTTGAGAAAGCAAGTAAACAGTTGCTAACTTCAGCCCCTATCCACCAGGTGGGAGGCACAGAAAGTTCAGAGCAATAAATCTGCAAGTTCCCCACTATTTTAATGTCTGCAACCCCTGACTTTGTTATTTTTCTTCAGATCCCAGCTTAGGTTTGTTAGCTGGATCCAAAATCCTCGTTAGTGATACAAAAATCAGAGATATAGATGTCTCTTTAAAGACAAAACAATAGATCAATCCTTTCTTCAGTCCCTCCTTCCCTATTTCTGTAGGAATTGAATCTAAGAAAATGAGATGGAAAAATAAACCAAAGTGGTTTTTCCTTGGATTTATTAATCACTCGTTAGTTGGTTTTCCTTAATCTTTGTTTTAATGGTTGTAAGAGAGAACTATACAGTTTTCTCCTGTACTTTCACATTATCCATTCTAGTGAGAGAAGTATGTCTAAACAACTATGTTGTATTTTTTCTAATTTGGAGTTTTCATGATCTGTGAATTCAATATAGATCAACAGTAAAATATAGGAGCTTAGAAATCCCAGGGAATTTAGATAACATTGAGAGGAACAATGTCCAAGATTAAAAACATAATCCCTACAATCAAGCCATGTGTGAAGTGTGGTGATTAGTCCTGCACATCACATTTTTGCAAACACAACCATAAAAATAACTTCTCTAAAAGAAAAACTAGGATTGTAAAGCACCTTGAATTCATAATGCATCACTAGCAGTGGGAAAGAAAAGCAGATTTAAGGGAAACATGATAGTCAAAAAAGAGAGAAAAGAATGGTCTTGCATTGTTCTTACAAACAATGGAGAAAAGTTAAAAGGAGGCAAATTAAATCTTGATATAAGGATAAAATTTCTGATTAGTATAGTTATACCATAACATAATGGGCAACCTCAGAAAATTGTAGTTCTCAGTCATTGAAAGTCCTCAAGCAAAAGCTTGATGATCATTTGCCAGGGATGTTGTAAAAACCCTTCATGATCTAGATGTATTGTGGGCATCTTAAACTCAAGATACACAAAACTGAAGTCATTATCTTTACCCAAAAATCTTCTTCATTTTAAAAATATCCCAAACACTATCAAGGAAGCCCATATATTCACAGTCGCTCAGGCTCACAATCTAGGTGCCATCCTTGACATTCTGCCACCACCCAGAATACATAACCCTCATTATTTCCCACATTATTTACTGCAGTTGCATCTGGTTGGTCTGCCTGCAACAAATCTTTCTCCCCACTCTAGTTCATCCTCTAGTAAGTTGTCAACATTATCTTCCTAAATCATAAATGTGACCATGTCACTTTTCTATTCAATAAATTTCAGTGGCTCCCTATTATTTCTAGGATCAATGCTCTGTTTGACTTTCAAAGCCCTTTATAACCTGGAGCTTTCTTACCTACTGTGTCTTCTTACAACTTATCCCAATCGCTGCACACATAAATAGTCTATGATCAATAAGACTTACCTCTTTGTTTTTCCTCACAAAAGACATTATATCTCCAAATCTCAAGTATTTTCATTGTCTGTTCATGCCTAAAATACTCTCTTCTCTCCACATCCTATCTTTTCTGGCTTCCTCCAAATCCTATTTGAAATATTATCTGCAAAAGCAATTCCTGATACCACTAATGCTAGTGTCTCTTCTCTAGAAATTATCTCCAATTTATTCAGTATATATATATATATATACATATATGTACAAATATATGTGTATATATATATATATATATATATATATATATATATATCTTGTTTGAACATAGCTGTCCTTATTGTTTTCTCCATTCTGTTGTGAGCTTCCCTGAGAGCAAGAATTGACTTTATAGTGCCTGACACATAGCAATCACTTAATGAATACAGGTTGGACTAGACAGTCTCTGAGATCCCTTTAAACAGTGAAATTCTGAGATTTTATGACCCTGATAGAAAAGCAAAATTATTCAAATTTCCTTGACAGATAACAGCTACACTTCAACTATATAATGGCAATGAAAGTATTTTCAGTTATTTATAATATTACCTAGAAGGTATCTTTTTTTTCAGCTCCTCAAGATGTCTGCTAATTCCTGTGACCAGTGGTAAATTTGGCCAACATCATTCTTAAGAAGGGAGTTTCCAGAGTTTCCCTTCAGAGACTTTTCTGCATCCTAATAATCTTTATTGTCATGCTGTCTTCACTGATGTAATAGACCCTAAGAGTAATTTCATTTCTCATTATTGTACTCTTGCATGCCCAATTAAATGTTCCAAATCCCTCCTCAATATTTATAGATTTTAAATTATTGCAGAACATTATGGTGCCCTCCTAATCAGTCTGTTATAATTGAGTGTTTATGTTCTACCTACATCTCTTTATGTCAGCTTCCAAAACACACTTATTATCTACTATCATTAACACCAGTTAGATTGTAGAGTTCATGACATAGAACCAAATAATGCCTAGGGCCAAATCCCATCTGACTTACTAGCTGTGTGACACTAGGCAAATCACTCAACTACTATGAGACTCAGTTTCCTCATCTGTGAAATGGGGATGATGATATCTGTTAAAGAACCAGCAGTGCTGGAGCTAGGAAAACCTAGCTACAAGTACTGTCTCTGCCACAAATGGACTAAACTTGGAGCAGGAAAGTTTGAGATCAAATCTTGCTTCTGACACATAATATCTGTAAAATTATGGGCAAGTCGTTTAACCTCCATGTGGCCAATGTAACTCTTTAAAACAGGGGTTTAAATAGTGCAGTGCCAGTGCAGTAGTCTGGTAAAGCCTCTGAACCACTTCTGAGAAAAGTATTTTCAAATAATCAAACAAAGTCTTAAATTTCACTTGGAGGTTAGTACAGATAAAGATATTTTCTTTCCTATCCAAGTTCAAAGATTGGCCAAAAGTTATCCATGAACCCCTAAATGATCCATAGACTCCAAGTTAAGAGCCTTTACTTTAACACAGAAGTTACAGAGGATCTCTGCCTATAGAATTTTTCGCATCCTGTATTCGCTGAAATTGTGAAATCACTGTTTCCACTTTACTCTTCCTCCTCCCCACCAAAAAATGAACTTGCTCCATCTAACTGAAATATGGATGGAAAATCAGGACATCGAACTGAAGCAGTAGTGAAGAGAACATTTCAAGTCCTAAAACTCTGCAATGGGCAAAAAAATTCCTATTCCTTGGCATGTCTTTGGCAGGACAGAAGCAAGGTAGACATTACTGAGCATCCCTGAATATATATTTCAAATTATAACTGGGAGTGTTCCATGCACCATTCACTCTTTTATTTTCATTCTTTTATTCTTTTATTATTCCTTCTTATTCCTTTGTCTTTTTTCTCTTTCTTTTCTGATTCCTTCATTCTTCTTTTCTACTCTTCTTTCTTCTCAGCCTTTCCCTTTATATCTTCTCCTTTCTCTTTTCCCTTCCTGCCTATCAATTTAGTTAAATCCTAATGTTCTTGCAAAACATTTTTTGGACAAGACCTAGGAAATAAATAGGAATGACTATCAGTGATGTATGAGATTTTAAGGAAGTATAGTGGATGGTTGGCCCAGTGTAGCATGGTTTAGTAGAGAGAGCATTGATCTTAGAGACAATACCTGCAATTCAAACCTGGATTAGATGCTATCAAGTTGCCTGGCATTAAACAAATATAACAATACTTATAATATCTGAATCACAGATGTGATGATGAAAGTTCTTTGTAAATCTGATGTCACTATAGAAATATGATTTTTTATTGCTTTAGTGAAGACATGGTAAGTTCAGGGATGTTCTAGTAAAAATTTTACAACCAGTTCTCCAAAAAACCAATGTGTTCATGATATACTTTTGCGTTTAATCTGCATTAATTCTATCGCCATCATTTTATCCATCAACAAAACAATAAAGCAAGCTCTGATTTGTAACTTTTGCCAATTTCTGAGGTGTAAATGCCCAAGCTGAAAATTTAACAATGGAAGCTTGGGAAGCATCCAGCATGCTTTTCCCTGAACCACATGGCCTCCCAAAACCATCTTCAGTAATAAGTTCACATTCAAAAGTGAGTCAGAATTTTCAAAGCCTCCTTGTAATCTATTTTCGGAGCCTTCAGACAATTTTTGTAAGAATCAGTTTGGCTCCTTAGTTCAGGCTGGTATTCCATAAAAAAATGATGCCTTGAGATCAATAGCAAAGTGAATGGTCCATTTAAAATAGAGACAAATAAAAATGGAGGCTATTATTAGCAAATAACATAGTTGTCCTGGGTTAGAACAAGAAAAATAAAAGTTTAAGAGAACCAAGAAAAGACTTGTTTTTAAGAATAAAGAACAGCATATCTATTGGTGTTTATAACCCTGGCACCTAGTACAGTATTTTGAACATGGCAGATACTTAATTAATCTTTTGGGAAAAGAAATCCAACTTCCTTCCGGGGGTGGAGCCATGGTGGCAGAGATCAGACAGGAGTCTCTGTAACCTCCTCTAACCTCCCCTCAAACCAACAACATATGAAGCCTCTAGACTGATTCTGAAGCAAAAAAATCCACAATATCTGGAGAACAACACGATTTTAGAAGAAGATACTCTGGAAGAACCTCAAAACAGGTCTGTCTTAATTGGGCAGGGGGTGGCCTACTGAACCCAGACTGCAGCGCAGGGAGACCGGGGCAGGGAGCTGGAGCAGGGAGCTGGAACAGGAGTCGGAACAGGAGTGGGAGAGTTGTGCTTTTCACACACCTGGGAGTCTTCTGCGGGCCTCTTGGAACAATTTGTCCTGATTGTGGGCAGGTGGTTTGGAGGGTCTGCCTTTTGAGGGGGATAGATTGTGAACCACTGAACCCCTGATGAGCATCGTAACTAGCTGCCATTACACAGCACCTCAAAGCAATCAATCAAACAACAGGACTGATAAGCACCAGAAATAATTCAATCAGCGGAGCTGCCCAGTACCTAAAATAATTCAATCAGCAGAACTGCCCCAGGGCAAATTAAAGCAGCTGTCCCACCTTTGCCCTAAACAGACCTCACACCTTTAAAAAAAAATGAATAAAAAACCAAAAAGAGCTCTCACCATAGACAACTTTTATGGAGAGAGGGAAGAACAGACCTCAAATCCTGAGGCCCCTAAAGGTAAAGCAACTCCAGAAAAAGCCCCAAAGAGAGACATAAATTGGTCTCCATGTCACAAGGCTTTCTTTGAAGATTGCATAAAAAATCTTAAAAGAGAGTTAGAAGAAACATGGGGAAACAAAATGAGATCACTGCAAAATAAAATAGAAAAAATGGAAAAAGAATGCAATGAACAAAAAAATGTAATTGGTCAATTGCAAAAGGAAGTAAAAACAGTAACTGAAGAAAATAAGACATTAAAAATTAGAATCGAACAATTGGAAATGAATGACTCATCAAGACTTCAAGAATCAGTCGAACAAAAACAAAAAAAAATGAAAAGATAGAGAAAAACATGAAATATCTCCTAGGAAAAACAACTGACCTGGAAAATAGATCTAGGAGAGACAATCTAAGGATTATAGGGCTTCCTGAAAGCCATGATGAAAAAAAGAACCTGGACACTATCTTCCAGGAAATCATAAAAGAAAACTGCCCTGATATTTTAGACCCAGAAGGCAAAATACTCCTTGAAACAATCCACCGATCACCTCCTGAAAGAAACCCAAAAATTAAGTCCCCCAGAAATATAATGGCGAAATTCCAGAACTATCATACCAAGGAAAAGATATTACAAGAAGCCAGAAAGAAACAATTTAAATATCGGAGAGCTACAATTAGGATCACACAGGACCTATCAGCTTCTACTTTGAAGGATCGAAGGGCCTGGAATCAGATATTCCGAAGGGCAAAGGAACTTGGATTACAGCCAAAAATAAGTTACCCAGCTAGAATGAGCATTATCTTCCAGGGAAGAAGATGGTCATTCAATGATATAGGAGAATTTCACCTATTTCTACTGAAAAGACCAGAACTGAACAAAAAATTTGATCTACAAACACAGAACACAAGAGAAACATAAAAAGGTAACAAGAAAAAATAACTCTTGAGAACTATATTTATGTTATAGATACTTATAGAATGAGGGTTGATTTTATGAATCTATTATTACATTATGATTATGATATGATTACTGTGATTTTATGATTATTATCATATGATTACTGTGATTTTATGATTATTATTATATGTTTATTGTGATTTTATGATTATTATGATATGATAAACTGAAAAAGAAATTAGATGTAAAAAAGGCATAACACTGGAAGAAGAGGAAAAGGAGGTAAAATAAGGGAAATTACATCACATGTAGAGGCAAAGAAAACCTATAATGATTGAGGGGAGAAAAGGGAGGGGAATGAGAATTGGGTTAATCTCCATCTCATCAGATTTGGCTCAGAGGGAATAATAGATGCACTTATAAGGAAGCTGGAGGGAAAGGGGGGAAAAAAGGGGTGGGTGGGGCTCTAAAGGGGAAGGATTGCTTGAGGGAAGTGGTTTTCAAAAGCAAAACAGGAGAGAGGAGGGAAAGGGGATAAGAAAGAGAAAAGCATAAGCTAGAGTAAATAAGATGGCAGGAAATACAGAATTAGTTATTTTAACTGTGAATGTGAATGGAATGAACTCTCCCTTAAAGCAGAAGCAGATAGCAGATTGGATTAAAAACCAGAATCCAACAATATGTTGTATACAAGAAACACATCTAAAACATAGAGATACATACAGGGTGAAGGTAAAAGGCTGGAGCAGAATCTATTATGCTTCAGGTGAACAAAAAAAAGCAGGGGTAGTAATCCTGATCTCAGACCAAGTAAAAGCAAAGATAGACTTAATTAAAAGAGACAAAGAAGGAAATTATATCTTCCTAAAGGGTACCATAGATGATGAAGCAATATCAATACTAAACATATATGCACCAAGTGGTATAGCATGGAAATTCCTAGAGGAAAGGTTTAGAGAGATGCAAGAAGAAATAGACAGCAAAACTATAATAGTGGGGGATCTCAACCTCCCTCTCTCAGAACTTGATAAATCAAACCACAAAATAAATAAGAAAAAAGTTAAGGAGGTAAACAAAATGTTAGAAAAGTTAGGTATGATAGATCTTTGGAGGAAATTAAATGGAGACAGAAAGGAGTTTACTTTTTTCTCAGCAGTCCATGGAACTTATACAAAAATTGACCATGTGTTAGGACACAAAAACCTCTAAATCAAATGCAGGAAGGCAGAAATAATAAATGCATTTTTTTCAGATCATGACGGAATAAAAATCACATGCAATATAAGGCCAGGAGAAAATAGACTAAAAAGCAATTGGAAACTAAATAATTTTATCCTAAAGAAGGAATGGGTGAAACAGCAAATTACAGACACAATTACTAATTTCATTCAAGAGAATGACAATAATGAGACAACATACCAAAATTTGTAAGATACAGCCAAAGCGGTAATAAGGGGAAATTTTATATCTCTAGATGCTTACTTGCATAAAATAGAAAAAGAGAAAATCAATGAATTGGGCTTGCAACTAAAAAAGTTAGAGAAATAACAAAATAAAAACCCCCAATCAAATACCAAACTTGAAATCCTAAAAATAAAAGGAGAGATTAGTAAAATTGAAAGTAAAAAAAAACTATTGAATTAATAAATAAAACTAAAAGTTGGTTTTATGAAAAAAACCAACAAAATAGATAAACCTCTAGTTAATTTAATTAAAAAAAGGAAAGAGGAAAATCAAATTGTTAGTCTCAAAAATGAAAAGGGAGAACTTTCCACCAATGAAGAGGAAATTAGAGCAATAATCAGGAGTTACTTTGCCCAACTGTATGCCAATAAATTTGATAACCTAAGTGAAATGGAGGAATATCTACAAAAATATAGATTGCCCAGATTAACAGAAGAGGAAATAAATTACTTAAATAGTCCAATTTCAGAAAAAGAAATAGAACAAGTCATTAATCAGCTCCCTAAGAAAAAATCCCCAGGACCAGATGGGTTTACATGTGAATTCTACCAAACATTTAAAAAACAGTTAACTCCAATATTATATAGAGTATTCGAAAAAATAGGGAATGAAGGACTCCTACCAAACTCTTTTTATGATACAGACATGGTACTGATACCTAAACCAGGTAAAACAAAAACAGAGAAAGAAAATTATAGACCAATCTCCTTAATGAATATTGATGCAAAAATCTTAAATAAAATATTAGCAAAGAGATTACAGAAAATCATTCCCAGAATAATACACCATGACCAAGTAGGATTTATACCAGGAATGCAGGGATGGTTCAATATTAGGAAAACTATTAACATAATTGACTATATTAATAACCAAACTAACAAAAACCATATGATAATCTCAATAGTTGCAGAAAAAGCATTTGATAAAACCCAACATCCATTCCTATTAGAAACATTAGAGAGTATAGGAATTAATGGACTTTTCCTTAAAATAGTCGGTAGCATCTATTTAAAACCATCAGCTAGCATCATATGTAATGGTGATAAACTGGAACCATTCCCAATAAGATCAGGGGTGAAACAAGTTTGCCCACTATCACCATTACTGTTCAATATTGTATTAGAAATGCTAGCCTTTGGAATAAGACAAGAAAAAGAGATTAAAGGAATTAGAGTAGATCATGAGGAAACCAAATTATCACTCTTTGCAGATGATATGATGGTCTACTTAGAGAACCCTAGAGAATCAACTAAAAAACTATTAGAATTAATCCAAAACTTTAGCAAAGTTGCAGGATACAAAATAAATCCACATAAATCATCAGCATTTTTATACATCACCAACAAAATGCAACAGCAAGAGATACAAAGAGAAATTCCATTCAAATTAACTATCGATAGTATAAAATATTTGGGAATATATCTGCCAAGGGAAAGTCAGGATCTATATAAGCAAAACTACAAAACACTCTCCACACAAATAAAGTCAGATCTAAACAATTGGAAAAACATCAAGTGCTCTTGGATAGGTCGAGCGAATATAATAAAGATGGCAATACTACCTAAACTAATCTATCTATTTAGTGCTATACCAATCAAACTCCCAAGAGATTATTTAACTGAACTAGAAAAAATAATAACAAAATTCATCTGGAAAAACAAAAGGTCAAGAATTTCAAGGGAATTAATGAAAAAAAATGCAAATGAGGGTGACCTAGCTGCACCAGATCTAAAACTATATTATAAAGCAGTGGTCACCAAAACCATTTGGTACTGGATAAGAAATAGAGTAGTGGATCAGTGGAATAGGTTAGGTTCACAGAACAAAATACTCAATGACAAATGTAATCTAGTGTTTGATAAACCCAAAGACCCCAATTTTGGGGATAAAAACTCACTATTTGACAAAAACTGCTGGGATAATTGAAAACTAGTCTGGAAGAAATTAGGCATTGACCCACACCTAACACCATATACCAAGATAAGGTCAAAATGGATTCATGATCTAGGCATAAAGAATGATATTATAAACAAATTAGAACAATGTAGGATGGTTTACCTCTCAGACCTGTGGAGGGGGAAGGAATTTGTGACCAAAGAAGAACTAGAGGTCATCATTAATCACAAAATAGCTAAGTTTGACTATATCAAGTTAAAAAGTTTTTGTACAAACAAAATGAATGCAGACAAGATTAGAAGGGTAGCAGTAAACTGGGAAAATATTTTTACATCCAAAGGTTCTGATAAAGGCCTCATTTCTAAAATATATAGAGAATTGACTCAAATATATAAGAATTCAAGCCATTCTCCAATTAACAAATGGTCAAAAGATATGAACAGACAATTTTCAGATGAAGAAATTGAAACTATTTCCGGTCACATGAAAAGGTGCTCCAAGTCACTATTGATCAGAGAAATGCAAATTAAGACAACTCTGAGATACCACTACACACCTGTCAGATTGGCTAAAATGACAGGAAATGATAATGATAACTGTTGGAGGGGATGTGGGAAAACTGGGACACTGATATATTGTTGGTGGAACTGTGAACAGATCCAACCATTCTGGAGAGCAATTTGGAGCTATGCTCAAAAAGTTATCAAACTGTGTAGACCCTTTGACCCAGCAGTGTTTCTACTGGGCCTATATCACAAAGAGATTTTAAAGGAGGGAAAGAGACCCACATGTGCAAAAATGTTTGTGGCAGCCCTTTTTGTAGTGGCAAGAAACTGGAAATTGAAAAGATGCCCATCAATTGGAGAATGGCTGAATAAATTGTGGTATATGAATATTATGGAATATTATTGTTCTGTAAGAAATGACCAATAGGAAGATTTCAGAGAGGATTGGAGAGACTTGCATGAACTGATGCTGAGTGAAATCAGCAGAACCAGGAGAACATTATACACAGCAACAAGACTATATGATGATCAATTTTGATGGACATGGTTCTCTTCAACAATGATGTGATTCAAACCAGTTGTTCTGCAATGAAGATAGTCATATACATCCAGAGAGAGGCCTGTGGGAACTGAGAGTGAACCACAACACAGCATTTTAACGCTTTCTGTGAATATTTCCATGCATTTTGTTTTCCTTCTTAGGTTGTTTTTTTTTTCTTCTTCTCTTTCTAGATCTGATGTTTCTTGTGCAGTAAGATAACTGTATAGATATGTATACATGTACTGTATTTCTCATATAATTTATCCTATCTAGCATGTATTAGATTACCTGTCATCTAGGGGTGGGGGGTGGGGAGAAGGAAAGGAAAAGCTTGGGGGAAAAAAAGGGTTTTTTTTGCAAAGGTCAATGTTGAAAGGTCACTCATGTTTTGTAAATAAAAAGCTTTATAAAAAAAGAAAAAAAAAAGAAATCCAGCCAAACTGAAACAATAAGGCAGCCTACGGGACAATCAAGACGTGGTATGTGTCAGGCAATTCAATCCACAATTCAGACCCTTTGGGAGTTATCCCAGATTGTTAAAGAGCTTTGGGAATACCTGTGTCCCTAAGACCATCAGTTCTGATTCCATTTCACAGACTTGATAAACCATTACTAAGAGAGTAAGAGGAAGTACTGAGGAAGAGAGCCCATCTTCCTCTCTACTATTATTACCATCACAATTTACTATTGATCAACTGCCACTAAAGAGTAGTTAACCCTGAATCCTGAGAGGGGCAGCACCCCTATGACCCCCAGACTACCAATTCTATTTTCATCCCCATCACTAAAGTTATTAAAGAAGAGTATTACCATCTTATTTACCACTGCATCCTAAAAATCATGGGACCTTTCCACCTGACTTGAAATTGATATTTCAATGTGTTAATTCTCCAACTTATAATATAATAGCTAGCATTTACAAAGCTCTTTAATGGTTATAAAAGAAACACTCTATACGTTATCTCCTACATCCTATGTGATTCTCCTACAATCATTCTATGGGATAGATGCTATTATTGTCCCTATTTTACAGATGAGAAAACTGAGGCTAAGAGAAATTAAGAAATTAATTGCTTTAAGTTTCACAGCTAGTAAGTGTGTGAGATGGGATTTGAACTCAGTTTTTGCTGACTCAGATTCATAGTCTAGAATATAAGCTTCTTGAGGGCAGAATCTGTTTTATTTTTGTATTTGCAGAAAATATATAGAAACTTTCTACAAGCAAGTACTTTATAAACACATTTTTTTCATTCATTCATTGTTAGTTGGGTGGGACTATTGGTGGGAAGGCTGACTGCATTTATCCTAAGAAATACCAAAATTATTATATTAACATAATACCCCATACCATATCACAGAAACAAAAAAACAAAGGAACAAAAATCTTCTTTTTATATGTCTTCCATGGTTGCCTCTTAATTTCAAAAATGCTTTTCTAGTCGGTAGTCATCTCTAGCAAATCTTGTGAAATAGGTAGGACCCATGCTGAATTTGGATCTCAAATATCAGGGGCAAAATATGCTGCTGTTAAAATGCTTCTTTATACAAACATCTTTCCCTTTATTTACAATCCAATTGCAGTACAGCTTATGACAATCAAGCAAGTTTATTCCTCTCTAAGTTAATGCAACATATGTGAGTCTTCTTGTGGTGAGGGGGAGAATGAAAATGGAGTTTAGGCTTCATAGGATCGGGCATGGGCATGAAATTGGTTATTTGAGACTCAGGTGGCTAATGGTCCTTGCAATTCAAAACTATCAAAGGAAAGGAGTCTCTATCATAGCATTTTTTCCACATGATTGTACTTTGATTACATATTTGTTGAGTCATGAACAAGTGAACCTAGACGGATAGAAGGTAGCCTAGATAATATATCAATTTCCTTAGTAAGTGCTATGTACTGACTATATTTTAAGATATTATTTTCCTTTAGTTTTTTTTTAAGTTTCTGGGTTATCCTACTATTAATTGAGGACCTACAAGGCCTTATACCTTATATTAGAATGGATTCCCTAAAGGAGAAAGCTTTAATGAACTTGAATATCAGAGGGATAAAAAGGGATTGAAATTATGAGATGTGACTTAGAATATTGAAATAGAGATTTATTTTCAAGTGCAGATTGTACTTTCTAATTCTCATATTCCATATATTTTTTTCATTAAGCAGATTCTGATTTAACTGAATTTTGGCCTATCTGGATACTGAGATTCCTTTCTGTGGAGCTTATACATGTTAGACTCAAAATGTCAAAGTTGGAAGATAATTTGGTTCAGTCTTGGTTTCTAAAGGAATTAAAGTCTAAAGGAATAAATCCATTTACTAAGGATAACACAGAAAGTAAGCTATAGAGATAGGTTTTAAACACAGTTCTCTGACTCCCAGGTCTAGATTCTTCTCCATAATAGAAAATGACAAAAAAATAATGAAATGAATTCATTTAATTTGAATCTGGAACATCACTAATTTATCTCTATGTCCCTCTCCATTCCCCATTTTTCTATAATTTTCCATTTTGCATATAATGTGGTCCCCCCTAAAAAAAAGTTTCACCTGCATGCAGAGCATCACCAAACTCTAAAATCCATAATGTCCTGTTAATCTCTGTCAGCTCTACCAGATTTCTGTATTCACCTCTCTCTCCTTATAAATTAAAAGAAGTCTCTCACCTAGGTCTCTCTGCTCTTTCTATATTGTTATACTTGTTTTAGCATGTATTCACTCCTGCATTTGAGAAGAAAATACTCTTTTCAATTTCGGTTTTCTTTTTAAAACTGTTCCAATTGCATTTTTATTATTGAGTGTCCATCTTTTTTTCATATGTGATTAATCTCAGATTTGCAAAGCAGGCCTTGGACTGCATGGTGAATTGCATTACTTTTCAAATCACATTATCCTATTTCCTCTTACATTTTCTGGTGGGTACAGAATAGTCTTGCATCATTCAAATTTCCTTTTTTTTCCCTTTTAATTTGAAGAACTTTTTCCTAATCATTTGTAGAACTTTTTGTTTCTAAATTGTATTGTTATATTCAATTAATATTCATTTAGAAATTTACAGTCTTATCTTTTTAGGTATGTATTTATTTAAAACTGAAATGCAAAATAAGAAAAACAAAATAAAAAAGAAACAAAGACAAAAAGAAGAAAAAACTTGTCATGTGCTCAGCAGAATATCAGAGAGGATACACAATATGTAACAATAAATTTCAATTTCAATAAATCATATATAATAATAATATAATGCACATAATAACATCATAATAGAAGGCATTGTATTCATGACTGTCCATCTTGACTTCCTTGTAGGCTTTCTTTTGTTCTCTGCTGTGCATTTTTTACTTTATTATTTTTCTTCCCTTTCCTCCATTCTACCTTCCCCAAGCAGGCTACAGTTATATAGAAGATATATAGATATACCTGCACATACACATACATATAACTATATATATATATACATACTTATACCTACATTCATATATATATATATATATATAAAACAGTTTTAATGTGGATGGCATATGATGCCAATTTCTCTTTTGATTAAATCTTTAAGTTTGACTTTGAGACCAATAATTCTACCCCTATTTTTTTCTAATGAATTCTACTCCTGATCATTGTTATTGTGTTTGTGTATATCTCTTATTTCCTATCCCTGCTAATTCTTTTACTTTAGTTCTACTCCTTAACTTGCTATTATTTAACCTCCTTTGCCACCCTTCCAATGATACCTTACTTATCTTCCCTCACACACATACACACCTTTTCCCTCTCTCTTTATTCCATTCCCATTAATCTACACATTTTAATCCACTCCTGTTAATCTATACACAGCCTTGTTTTTTTTTTTATATATTTTGTCTTGTTTCTGGAGGCAATCTATGAATTCTTTCAACTGGTATTTATATCCTATGTTCAGAAATTCTGGCAGTTCTTTTTTATTCTTTCTTTCATTATCATGTTAAGATTTTTTTTCCCTGTCATGTTCTCCTAGTAGATCTATGATTTTTAAGTTGTTTCTACACATTTTATCTTCAAGATCAGCATCTTTTGCTTACATAATTTGCATATTTTCTTTTAATCATAAGTTGTTGGGTTTTTTGTTTTTTTTTTCCCTGTCATGTTCTTCTGGTGAGGCTATGATGCTTAGGTTGTTTCTACATATCCTTTCTTTGGAATCAGTATGTTTTGTTTATATGGTTTGCATATTTTCTCATAACTGTATTTTTTTTTGTTTCTCTCCTTCACTTCTGTGCATTGGCATTGCCAATTTATTGTTCACTCCTTTGTTTCTTTGGTGAGGCTTTCCATTGAAAATTCACTTTTCTAACCTATCCATTAATTTTGCTGTGTAAGTCATACATTCTAAGCTCATAATTTTCATTTCTCTTTTGAATTATTCTGAAAAGAGGAAATTGTGGTTCCATGTTCTCCTTAAATCCAGAGGGTCCTCTATTTCACTAAGTATTAGATTATCTAAGTATGCATTGTAGTATTTATTCATAGATGTCTGAATTTGTTTATTAGATTTAGAGGCAATATTTCCTTCTCCTGTGAAGGCTTTTTCTGTTGATTTTCCTTCTGATGAAGCTTTCTTCTTCCTCAGATCTTTGGTAATGTCATTCTTCTTCCTCCTACCCCACTTATTTTCCCTTAATACTCATTTTCTGACTCCTTCTCCTCTGAGTGTGTTTTCTTTGGGGGCTAGATCTCAAAGCTTCCTCCTCCACTAGGCAATTCATGATTCACTACCCTTGGTCTCTGAACAACACTTTTGGGTAATTACAGCTGGTCCCAACTGGATATTGTGCTCTTTCTCTCAAGGTTAATGAAGTGCTGCATACCTCTTACACACATAATCTCCTGCCCTGGTAATCTATCCTTTTTCCTCTGTTCCTTAGTTCATTTTCCTGAAAACTTCAGTTCAGAGCTTTGCAGCATTGATGCCACAGTTATGGTCCCTGGCAAGCTTTGGCTCCTAAGAGATTACGGTTTTCTAACTTTCTGTTCCAAGACAGGATTTTCTACAACCTGCATCCAGAGTTTCCATGACACTAAGAGAGGAAGGGAAAACCAGACTGTTGGGATAGATTGTGTATCACTGTGTATAACCTTAAGTCTACTGCAACACCTTCACTACTGGTAGCATGGGAGGTAACAGAGGATTTCTAAGTAATCTGAGGAAAAGCAAGCATCAGTTCATGGGTTATAGTTTTTGTTTGTTTGTTTTCTTTTGGATTCTGGACTTTGAAGAAAACTAAAGTTGCTTACTTTCTGGACTGCCCTGATTTTTCCAGATCTGGGGTTCTAAAGAAATAGTAACAATTTTCCTCCACAATATGAGTTAGTGCCATCCCTCATCTTTCCCTCCTACAACAGAAATGAGTTTTCCCTAAAAAGAGACAAAGTGATCCTGGGATCTCACTGATTGTTTTCTTGATACAATTTTCTGGTCACCTAATGGCATAAAAAGTCACAATTAACCACATTCATTCAAGAGCCCTTCAGGATGAAGGATTTCTAAAGATCATGGGATTCACGGACACTTCATCATATTCTGTCTGAAGCTAAATGCTACTGTATACTTGTTGCATATTTTAGGTATATTAAAGCAAAGCAAAACTATTTGTGCTAACTATTCAATGACTTGCATGTGCTTTATTTCATCCCACCACTGAATCTGAGAAGTAATGCAATTTGACAGTAGTTAAAGCAATTTGGGACAAGATGAAATAGCCTCATGGCTTACATGATGTATGAATTAAGGAAGTTTTCCACTAATTCTAACAGCTCCTTGATTTATTCTTTCTAATCTACAAATACAATAGGCAGAGCCATCAAATGAAGGGATATTGCATGTCTCCTGATTCCAAGAGCCCTCCTGATCCTATTACACTGAGCAATTATATCAATAGGTAGTTTTAAGGATATATATGTGCAAAGACATTTAATTTAAGATAATGAAAATTTAACAGGCATTTATTAAGTACCCACTGTGTGAAATGATAATTGTTTCTTACATAAATAAGTGATACATAATCAAAAATAAAATGATCCATGAATACAAGAAGCTCACACTCTGCCTGAGAAAACACATTATTGTTAATTCTCCATACAAGTTATTTTTTAAAAATGCTATTCATATCACTATGATGAACGTAGGATATAGGATATTCTTTAAAACCAACTTTTAAAACTCACCAGTCACTAGATTAAGAATAACAAATCCCTTATTTTCCAAAGTGGTTTACAGTTGTAAAGTACTATAGTGACTCTCAGGGATGTCTTTAAGAATATAAGAGATACTAAGCTATAGGGAATTTAAGTGAAACCATAATAAAAGGTAGTGGATCAGGTAGACTTCATATAAACATTTTTGCATCTCAACAGAGTTTGGAATAATACCTTGCACATAATACTCAATACGTATTTAATGAATACAGAAGTGATGGAATGAAAGAATTTGCAAAAAGTCTAACGAAATTTCCTAATTGAAACTCTTGACTGCAAGTCTAATAGTGACCACCAGATGGTAGTGATGTCTTGCTCATTGAGAGCCTCACAAATTTCTTCAGGTGTTCAATTCAATTCTTCATGTCTTTATTAAGTCCCTACAAGAAGCATATCATTATGTTTGGAGATGTTTGGAGATAAAAAACGAAATCTATCAAAACCCCTAGCCTCAAAGTGCTCAAGAAGAAAGACATAAATAAAAATAATACAAGGAAGGGTGTTCTAAATGCAAAGAAGCTTACAAGGGCTATGAGAAATTTGAGAAGGGAAAGGTCATTGTCACATGGAAAGAATAGGGAAAGCAAAATTAATTCTTTACAGGACAGCATAATGTCATAGATTTGGAGTTTAAAGAGACTTTATAAGCCAGCTAGACCAGTGCTCTCATTTTACTATGAGGAGTAGCAGAGACCCAAAGAGTTCTTTTGCCCAATACCACAGAAAGAGTTCAGCAAAGCTCAAATTTGAGCTCAGATCTTCTGACTCAATCTTTGACCATCTTCTTCTTAACACTACAACCACCACTTGAAGATTTTTAAATAGGAGATAACAAAATGGTGGTTTTCCACACAAAGATTATCACTAAATTCTCCAATTGGAATATAACAGGATGGACTGTGCCTATAAATTTCAAGATTTTTTTCACACACACACACACACATGTTTGCTATTTTTATATGTAAGCTTCTTGAACATATATATGTGTTCATAGATTGCTTCTGTTTATCCACAAAGCTTTTCCTCATCTTCCAATGCTATCTTATATTCCAAATCTACAGTAACTAAAATATGCAGGAATTGTAACCATGAAACAAAACTAGCTTTTCCCAGTCACCTATTTTCAAAATGATGTTACACTTTCTCCATTATTTTAAATTACTTAAAACTACATGCATGAGATTTGAGTTATTACATTTTAATTTTTAAATACTTTATTGGCAAAGGGTAGTAAGACAGAATAAGAAAAATTGAAAAGGGTTATTGCCAAGAATAATTTAAAAAATTCACACATTCCAAAACAGTATTATAAAAGAGTCAAATATAATATTTTCAATCTCATGGGCATGTACATAAAATATTGAAAGTGAAAACAAATCCCAGGAAATTTTGAAAGAATTATTAATGATATATCAGAAAGGCAACCCTCTCTTATAGAGAGCTTGATTGTCTTCTTTTGCCTAACATCTTTCTTAGTGCTTGAAGGCAGAGTGATCATGTCAAGAAATAACCTAAACATTATTATCTTGGCAAATTAAGATGTTAATCTAGCTCACTTAAGCCTGCAAATTTGAGATTATATTAAAAAGGGGACTGGCTAGATTATGTATTTACTAATCACCAGAAAACATACAGAATGGTTCTTTTTCCCTTTCTGAATTAAGTGAATAGCATAACTGTATTGTAAAGCTCTTGAGAACAGAAATGGTTTTATCCTTTTTCTTTAGATTATGCACAGCATTCAACAGCATGCTTTATAAAAAGGAGGTGCTCAAGAATTATGAAAAATCATTGTCTCTACCCTGTGTGTTCTATCTTGGTCCTAAGGACAGGAGATGAGGGGAAAGAGTTAATGTCAGGGCCATTCATTCATACTTGAGTCAGGATAGAGAATGGCATTGTCATCAGTTTTTGGAAATTTGAATAATTTTCAACATTTCCTTTTGCTTCTTACAGATAAATTCTCAGGAATCCCCTTTCTTTCAGAAACACAAAGAAAGGATTATTTCCACTAAAACAGTACCTGAAATCTAGCCCCCCACAAAAAGGCCCACATTCTCCACAGGATCAGAATGCTGTATACTGCTAGTTTGCTACTGGATGACACAATGAATAAAGAAGTAAGCCCACAGAAGGAAGACTCATCTTCATGAGTTCAAATGTGGTCTCGAACACTTACTATGACCCTGGCCAAGTAACTTAATACTGTTTGTCTCAGTTCCTCATCTATAAAATGAACTGAAGAAAGAAATGGCAAACCACTCCAGTATCTTTTCCAAAAAAAAACCTCAAATGGGGTCATAAAGAGTGGGACATGACTGAAACAACTGAATGACAACACAGAGGTAAAGTCCCTAAGGACTTCATTATGGGAACTTTTGAAATATGGGTAATTTCATTGATTTCATCAGAATAAGAAATTATAATATGGGAATTCCCCCTCCCAGTTCAGGTCACAATATATCCTATCATTTTCTTGGTAAATCATAAAGACTTATCTAATTCACATAATGGTTAAAAGTTGCTCAAATTCACATAATCATAATCAATTGAGAGGTTTTTCTTCTTCCCAACCTCAAGCCCAGAACTCCATGCAATATGCCATACCACTTCTTTTAGAAACTTGTTATTATAATCATGTCACATCTGCATAGAATTAAAAAGTTTACAAATGATTTCCTCACAGTATCTCTGTGATGTATTGTAATTTTTATTCCAATTTTATGGATGAAGAAACTCATTTTGGAATTAATAGTCTCTTTACAATCTGCCATTGCAAGATCATATCTATCTAACTCTGAGTGCTACATTTTTGAAGGACATTGATATGCATTACAGCACTGGTACCATTAGAAATATAAATACTAGAAACACTAGAAAGCATCTGCCCTAGAAAAATTTGCACACTTACAAAGGAACCAAATACATGTTCAGAAGTGGTGAGCAGAAAGAAAAGCTTTGGTGGTATTGATCTGAATCTTGTTTCATGGAGATAACTTAGGAAGTTTGAGAAAACCTGTAGTTGACATTAAAATGATGATGTTATTTAATTATATGCTACATATTATCTGTGTTCATCAGGGTGAAGCTTAGAGTTCCTGGGTGAAAGCTTGGAGAGAGAATGGGGAATGATGACTGAAGTACAAATACATGAAGATGATCAGGGAATAGTGAGATAGGTCAAAGTCTGAGATAGGTTAAGGTCTAAGATATTTGTGATAAATACTCACCAATCTAAAG